>LOND01002379.1:27230-63257 GCA_014220965.1 Paragonimus kellicotti
GAAAAAGTGTACGAGGAAGTTCGTCTAGAACCGGGTGTCTTGTGACGTTCCAGCAACCTGGTTTCAAATGAAACTTCTGTTTCCGAGGATGGAGAAACGTCGACAGACCATTGCTCACAGAGAGAGGCCGAAGGCATAGTCAACGGCGCGAGGGACTTCGCAGATTACCTCGTTCACACCTAGTTTACTGCTACTTGTTGCTCGGATAAGATGGAAAAGCTTTTGACACTTCCAAGTGATGGCAGCCTGTTTCATCTCTATAACGCCTTGTGTCCACCAAACCTGGCGACCCTCTCGTAGGTGTCTCCAGAGTTCCAGGCGAGTAACCTTGCTAACTAATTCGTACTCAGTGCTGGATAGAATATTCCGGCGAGCGTCAACGAGTTCGAGTGATCGCATAGAGACCTGATTGAAAACTTCGTAATCACCCAAGTCGGCCCGTTAGAAACCGTCAGATGTAGCAACGTACCGTAACTAATGGCGTGGTCGTGTCCGCTTCCTTGTTAGTTTTTCCAATTCATATTTTTTTCCCCATATTCTTTGGGTGAAATTTTCTCATAACATTCGTCACTATTGTGTTGGACGGTTGCTTGACCTACCTTGCTGGTCCGACTCGTGTATATCGCATGCATGGCCATCTCCTGTTTGATACGTTCATGAGTTTTGTGTAACTTTTATCTGCAAACCCGCGCCCTCGTAAACTGTTTGCTATTCCGCCTAGCTTATCATACTGCTCGAAGATCTAACCTACCAGATCACCGGCATACTTGCCGAACGCCTTAATATATCACCTTAAGCCACTCATTTATTCTATCCTTGACGGTCCATTCCGAACTTGACTCCCCTCTTTTTCATGACCCTATTTATCATCTCGCGCAAGTTCTCACCAAGTCATGGGAGATGACAGTAACGAACACTTACTATCGATGCCTCAGCGTCAGGCTAATGCAACGTTCAACGACTGCAAAGTAGCACTTTAACGCAGGAAGATTTAGTTGAATGTCATCGTATCTTGCAAAGCAGGACAAAATTCCAAGCATCTACAATCTAGCCATTCAAACATGACCACTAGTTCAGTTCTCATACATTATTACGTTTTTCAGAGTTACGGTTAGGATTTTTGATGGGAATGCAGACAGATGGTGTTATCTTCGGTCACGATAAATGCGAAGCCTGCATAGACTCCTCGTGTGGACAAAAATCAGGTTGCATAATCGAGTGGCCGTCGATTCAGCGGTGGCCATCATCCGCTATGTAGCCACTTTGTGTCGACTGACTGGAACTTGGTAAGTTACACGGAAAACTTTGATAAAGCCAATTCAGTGTTCAGTACCGGCCAAGTATGCCGCGATTGCACTGTTGATAGATTTGATCAAACCGGCCCAGATTATCGTTATTTCTGTGTAGTTGTTGATACCATCCGCATGTGCATTATTTCGCCTTTTCTATCTTGTAGGAAATCTACATAGAAAATCTTATTATGTACTACTTATGGCTGAACGCAGTTGGTATGGCTTTATTGTTGTATATTCCATCCATAAAATGTGCTTTCAAGTTTATTTGTACTACCCTTAGAATTATGGTCCTGTGTACTATGTATAACACTCCTGTGAACTATCTCGTTCATCCAACCGTTTTTGCCTTTTTTCACAGCTTGCTCTTCATCACCTTCTGGGCTTGTTGCACATTCAGTTAACGTCAACGTGGTCAGGTATTCAAGAAGCAATTGCTAGTTTTGCCGAGTTGCCCCGTGAACAGACAACAATCAAGCAGTCGCCATCAGTTGATAAAACTGAATCCGATATCAGCCAACCGATTGATGACTGGCGACATGTTGCCTGTCGTCTCTATTGGTCAGTCATGGAGCCAATGCTGGAACAAGTTAGCCGTCAGGCGTTAAACAATTCTTCTGGTGCTTCAAATGGTATTCAGTCTTTTTGTTCATAATCCTTTGTTGCGCCCATTGATTCTTACCTTAGTAAACTGTGCGTTGCGTTCTTTTCTCTTTTGCTACTTACACAGCCGCGCAGAGCGACCCAGAGGCTAACTGCCGCGATATGCCGGTCCAATCTCGTCTCTTAATGCTCTATCGTGCCCAGCCGGATCAAGATCAATTAGTCCACCAATCCAACGGTTTGGTTGTAACGGAGAAGCCCATCGATTGGTTTCAGTACTACGCTTCCCTGTGGCGGTGTTTGAGACCGCAGAGTGCCGGGAAGAAAACGCGCTTACTCACTCCGCTTCTGTTGCAACTGATTGAGTATGTTTACGATCAGGATAAATTGGCGTTTTATGCCATGAGCGGTAGATATGCCAGCACGAACATTGGCGTAGTCGTGTGATTGCCTCATGCTCCTTATAGCGGGCAGAAACTTTTTCTTTATAATCTGTTTTCACATTTGGCATGCAGTCACAGCGTACTGTTCCCCCTCAAAGGCTGTGCTTACAGACATATTGTCAATCCGTTCGATGTCATCATTGATCTATGCGTTTACGTGTTGTAAAAACGTCATGGATCGCTAGAGTTAACGCTGGAGGTTATTTTTGAAAATATTCCAACGAAAGAGTCATTTGAACTTATTTTATAATTATCTGAATCTTATTCTCGTAAATTTGTGTGTATCTTGTGAGGTTGAATCACTTGGTTACATCCCATTTGTAGATATCATAATTATCATAAGACATTGAGATGAGACGCTTCGGTTATCTGTTCAGTGCAATTTGCAATTGAGATGACGACATTATCTGTTTTTTTATTCCTTATCAGTTGTTCACGTTCACAGTTTACTCTATCTTTAACGTTTATCCGGAGAAGGCAAAATGTTCTGGACCTGTACTAAGATCTATTTATCAGTTCGCTTTGATAGGTGGACTTTCAAATTCCGTAAATGAAAAAACTTAACTGACTCAGTTATGCAAAATTCATGGGGCAGGAATCAAGCTATGTAAGTCACGACAGAGAGTACTGCAAGACTTGGTAAAGCCTGATACAGGGACTCCGCTGAAGATGCAGATGTTCTTTCAGAAAGATCGGCATTCAAAATGCTCATGGCGAGCTTTTTTACAGCAGGTTTGTTGTGCACTGTAAACTGATAAACGAAATGTTCGTTGAACATCCCATGTCACAATGTGAGATCTATCAGAACGTATGGAGTCCGTGTTTGGCAAATCTAGAAAACAGACGGATGAGCATATCCCTTCCATGGAGAGTACACATGCGTGACTGAAACTGGCTGAAAAACTGTCTAAATTGTTGAGGATAACAGGTAGTTTTGCAACTACAATTCCGTTCATATAGAAGAACCATGCCATTACGTGACTTACTAAAACACTTACGTGCTTAACTGAGAATGTGGCAGTCAAGCATCAGTGTGAACCACCGATGTATTGCTGTCTATGATGATGATGATGCTTAACTGAGAAAAGTCGGACTAGAGGTTCATTGTTGATGCAACAAGATTAACAGTTGTTAGATTGTTCCTTGTGAATACTAAATGTATTGGGGTGTGTGCGATATGTTCATCGAATTCTTCCTGGCAATGCTGTTTGATCGTTGATGATTGAATTCGTTTAGCGATCACCGTCAGCATTGCCGTTCCGCTGTGATTCTTCGTTTAAGCTCAGCTGTCATCGATATGTGTGTTCGTTTGTATTTTGCTAATGACCATCATTGTTCATTCATTCTGTTCAGGTTTAATACAAAACAAGGGTTCAGCCGAGGCGGTGAAGAGTAAGTCAAATGTTTACTTTTCTGTTGTCCTCGTTTTATGTTTTTCCGTAGATTGAGATAGCTCAATCTTATAGCCGTCAACTATCATTCTTATGCTGCCTATCAAAAACAATACCACCCTCATGGAAACGTGACAGTTCATCGGTACAAGTGTTACCCATGTTGTTAGCGGCTACGTCCATCGTAATACTTTATCCGCATGCACGCCCTTTCCTGCATTGGTTACGTGTTACTGAATCTCTGGTTTAACTTTGTATGGCGAGCTGTCACGCCAACAGAGGCGGCCTAGTCACACTTGTAGTAGGTTGTCACTGTGTTTCAAACGAACAGGTTAAGACACTGTATCTTCGAAGTGTTTTAAGTGATGGTTATCACGCTGATTTGATATTGAGTATTTTAGAATTGCCAAATCCAAATGTGGCTTTTAGAGCAAGCTTTTCTACAGCAGTTCCAACTGTGTGCTGATTCCGCATTTTTCTAAAGTTTGCAGCAAATAACTCATGCAGTCGGAGTGCATGCCAGACACACGTGTTAGATGTTAACTATTATTTGATAAGCGGAGGCGTCAATAGTTGTGGCCTATACAACCGTCTACTGGCTATATCTTGTACTCGAAGTCCGCGCACAAGATAGTAGTGCTCAGTTGTGGAGAACAAATAATAAACTGTCGGCACTTATGGCCCGAGGTGACAGTAAACCCATCCAGGCGCGTGGACGCTTTTGGACTGCGGGAAAAATTAATATCTCTCACAAACACGTCCATGTAACAAACAATGAGCGCGTGTTTTAACATCATCCTTTGTTGGCTGGTGGTTTGAGTGACTGCATGAACTCATTACAACACAATTGGTGTATTAGAAAGCAAGAGGTTTTTCGGGGACCGAAGACGGAATGTACACCATCTGGATCCGTACGTTCAAGAGTTTTTACCGTGAGTTCGCATAGGTTGACTTTGTTCTGTTTGCTCTGCTATTCATCGCTGGAAAATAGATCCTCGTTGTTTAGCTTTGAGCACCTGACTGCATCCAACCAATGTGACCTCATCATTATCTTTTGTGGGCCGCAGTCATGATTACGATGATCTGCACTCTAATTGTTCCTTACAGCAGTCCATTAAGCAGCATACTAGCGAACGTGTAAGGAAGAAAAACTAGGCAAAAACAGCAAATTCGTGAGTAAAGAAGGAGCCTGCAACCTTACTGGAGTAGGCTTATCATTGTTAACGACGCACTGCCGTATATGACGACGTTTCCACCCAACAACGTGGGTGGACGTTAACTTCTCAACTTAGCAAGCGGTACCTGCAAGCCTTGCTCAGCCTGATGATTACGGTTTTCATAACCTGTAACTACGTCATCATTCGACTACCTCACAGCTTCCTCCGAACCTAAGCAGCCGCACTGAACAGTGTGTGGTGTGAAAGAGGCTTGTCGAAAATACGGAGTGCGTGACCCAACCAATGTATACTATGTATTTCTGTTACTTCGGTTATCAGATGCGAACTTTAACATTTCCGAAATACGCACCGACGAATTGTCTCGCTGCTCATGCTGTTAGCCCATTTGATTCTGGCCAACTGACGGAAGCAGCTCAGCTTAACTGGCTAGATCGTGTATGTTTCCTCCACACGAGAGGATCTGGTTTCTGATCCATAGGTAAAACTGGGCTTACAGACGCTTCGTAAACTCTCTCTTTATTCGACATTCGAACGTCTTTTGGACTCTGTAGATGTGGTCTCCTAATGTGTGCTACACGACAGCATACACTGTGTAATATAAAATCTGAAAGCATAAACGAACACTTTAGCTGCAGGTATACTCTTCGGTTCACGGGTCAGATTATTTCAATCTTCTGTCGAAGATATCCTGAACATTATGAAAGGAATCGCAGATTAGATAATCACACCCATTGGACGACTCACTAAATATTGAACAGCAAATGTTGTAAGCTTCTCATTTATAGTCAAGATAATTCTCTCTGTTCAAAAGTAGGGGGATGGCAACCTTTTTTGCAATATATTCTCAGTTTTGGGCAACCTCCTACCCTCACTCTCGTCATAGACGGGAATAAATCAGTGACTCCCGTTGGTTCTTATCTGTGCTGGTCTGTGTCTGAGCATCGTGTCAACTGTCCTGTTTATCCACCCGTCCCACTGTCTCATATGGAATCCACCAAATGATCCGGGGGGATTGACTGCCCCGGCAGTGCTCAACAGTGGCGTTGGTGGATGCCAGTGCGAATTGCTTGGGAAATCTCTCCGGGACAGTCGATCCTTTCGTCCCGTTGGTGGATTCCATATATAACAGTGGAACGGGTGAGTAACAGAGTAAAAATGTCAATTTTCCAAGCTCCTGGCGTGGCATTGTTCAGCTGGTGGGGCGCTTGCTGCATTTCAGCATACTGTTCTGTTTCACTGGTTCAAATTCAGCCGAAGCCCCGATTTTTCGCAATTGGGTCCCCTCTAAATTATCAAATCTCCCAAATTACTCAATGGTATCCTTGTTTACGTCTGATCCGATTGCCCCTATGGGAGCGCTACCGGTATACTTTAAATTCACCGAAGGATTCCCTACGATGCGGTTGTCCTTGTATGTTGTTTCAGGTTGCTGTTGGTCGCGTTGGGTTTATTCTGCACGTTCAATAATATAAAGTCCATCTATCAAGAAGCTGAATTCAGACGGGCGTTGTACGAGGTAGGTTTAACGCCTGTCCAGTTTATACTTCGCGTTTATTTTTTATGACGAATAAGAATAAGTAATTGTTTACAGTCACACGTTTATATCCGCACAAGCATTCTTACGTTTGAGATTTGTTGCACATCTTGTTGCCAATACATATATGATCATTTCTTGTTAAATCTACTGCATACTGATCTTGAGTTCCCTCTCAACCTGTCCTCAGATTTTTTGTGATAACAATGCTGCTATTAATAATCATAGTGCCTCACACGTTCTTAATTCGTTGACTACGTAACACCGTGTGCATGTGTGTTCGCGGTTTTCTCTCAATTATCAAAAGCTCTTGTGATCGATCTATTGTGAAAGGATACGATTTTGTTTTGCATTTCTCAGTTGTGGAATAATTCTAGGATGCTTTTGCACACTTGCTAAAGAACCTTATTGTAATATGTAACCAAAAGGGAAGACGGAGGTCGTATTCAAAGGTATATTACGCAACGTTTTACAGCACTTAACTAATCCGATGGATAACTGTACAAGAATGAGACAAGGTTGCGTTTGCGCACAGTTATCTTTCTTGGTAGATTGGCCGTCGGTTGGTTCAACAGTTCGTTCACAACGTCAGTGTAACCGCCTGTAATGTATGCAGAGAAAACCTGTATAGGATCGGATTCAATCCGTAAGCGTTTCACTGGTTTCAATCTCCGTTTATCTTATCCTAACTGTTGATTGTTACGTTGCCAATAGAATTTCCGTTACAGTTTTAAGGTTCTGCCTATTGCTATACACTGAACTCAGACGTCATAACGAATGCCATATAGCAGAATGTTAAAAATTCAAACGAAACTAACGTCTAACGAAAACTCCTTTTCAGTTGGCTTGTCTAACTAGTGGTAAACGTCGTTAAGTGGACACTAATCTAGAGAGCCGGTGATCCCTTTGTCTTGTCTGTCTGTTGTATTTGTCAGAATAGTTTGGACATGCTCCTCCTTTTTCCTGTTGTTTCATCCCGTCTGATTCCGTTTTCCGGATTAATTCTGTAAACCATGAAGTAACTTATCAACATAGTCTCTCTTATCTGGCAGATATCCTCGAGGTTTTTTTGTCCTGCGTTAACCTAATATCCTGGTAACTTCGTAGTTGCTCCTTTTGGTTTCTATGTACTGCCGATACAGTAGAATGGATTTGGTTGTTGTGCATTTCTTATACTTGTAGCAGGCGTTTGTGAAGTTAGAGCGAATTCCCCTAATTGCTGATACATGTTTTGAATTTACGTCTCTCTGCGTACTCGATTATGTTCAACTTTTGGGGAACAGAGTTTAAGATTCGACGCTACTATTTCTTGCATTGTACGATTCAATACAACAGACCAGTATTTGTGTACATAAATGTCGGGATTATTGAGGTGAGCGTAGCCAGGTGGTGATGTTTTCTTCCGTGTGAGAATGGGACCAAACCAAACCAACTGGTGGGAGTGTTCTAAGACTGCATGGGTTGTCAAAGGTTCATGAAAATGAGCTTTTGTCACTCTTATTTGGCTAGCTGTAAAATCTGTCGTTCCTCGGGTATTGCTGTTATTTTATGAGTTGTATCCATATTAGGTTTGACATGGCTAAGTGGAATACGGTTTCCTGATTTTGTGACTTTTTCTTCGTAGTCTTCTTGCCAGCTTGATCCTAGAGTGACTAAAAAAATGTTATAATCCAACTTTATGGTCGAATGTTGTCGCTCCAGCTGATACAATTTGATGAGGAAGGTGTGCGGATCTTCCTCAGTACGTTTTACACCATTTGGTTTATATAAAAACGTTAATTTATATTCCGATAACTTTCTTCTAGCTACTTACAAACCGGAAACCAACTATCCAGAAGGCAGCATTTCACTGTCTGTTGGCGTATAAGGATCCGGCGTTGAACACGTACAAGTACGTTCGCGTTCAGTTTACCACTTTTATGTATTCGGAGTAGATCAGTACTACTGATGGTTGCGCGTTTTTAGGTTCCAGTTTTTTCTCTATCTCGGATGGCCCTGCAGTTTTGACGTGGATAGCTTGTTAGTTTTAGCTCACTTACGACCTCAACTACCACATGACAGCAAACGTCTTGCTGTATTATACTGAGTGTTACTGTGGTTTTTCTTTGAGCGTGCATTCAATTTTCATACCAAATTGTCGTCTATTTCCGCTTGATAACTTGTATATGCTTTCTGTGAGTTGCCTCACATGCAAATCTAAACGTTGTGGCCGTTTGAAGTTTGCCCTTACTACTTGCTCCACTGGTTTATGTAACAGGTTTAGTTGATAGACTTATCGATTCCGTCTTCATTCGTGCTCCCATGAAACCTTTATTCTTCCTTACTTCGCAGTTCTGGCCTGTTTATAAACGGTTTTCTTCGTTGTGTTAAAATGTTTTTGATATCCTTTCTACAAGACATCGACAGAACATTTAGCACTGACATACTGTTGGTTAAAAACATCAGCCAATACGACAGTCTGTTTGCAGTTAAACGATTTCTAGCTATTCAAAGGAATGACTCTACAGGCATTTTTCCGATGATCTAATCCCTCCTAATATTTTGTTTTTGAACTTTGTGGTAAGGGATTATTTGAAGAGTCAGGTTACCATGTTGTTAGCCTCAAGTGAATGTCTATACATGTTTGTATGCAAATTAATGAACTGTTCTTAGCTTTTACACTACGAGACGTTTGTTAGTACAGGGCATACCAGGTCACGTGTGGGGTACTCGGTACCACCAGGTTGCCTAAATCGAGGATTGTTATTACGGCAAGTAAGAGTCTAGTCTACAACTGTGTACTACGTGGTCAACGTATGTGGCACCGAAAGCTACCGCTGAGTTGATCCTTTATGACCAGTTGGTCCCTGGTCTACGTGATAGTGTTGCTGCTGAATGGCTGGCTTGTACAAACGAGGTTCCTTGAGTATTTTTATAAACGATCACATAAACCGGAGAGACTTCTCTCACGTCCTTCGAACTTGTCACAATGTTTTCACACATTGACTCTTGTAGCATCAATCAGCGTTCATGAACGTCGCCTGAATTCTTAAGCGTCATAATTCGTTTTGACAGTTTTCAGGCATTTTGCCATGTGTATGCTCCAGTTCGAAACTTGATTTTCCCTCACCATATTTGTTTGTGTTACTTTACTGGCCCATACATTGGTTTTCCATGAAAAACCTAACCACATATCCTGACGAAGCTTCTTATCCTCACTTTTTAATCAACAATAGTCATTACACTCTGTTTCACAATACGACTAACAAGTTAACTGCTCCCACCTTCCTTATTGTGCCTAGTATTAACTGGCAATCGGCCTCCATGATGTGTGTTTTTTCAATTTAACTTCACAGAGAACAACTCGAGCGAATAATTGAACCTCGGACATTTCGTGATGAAATCCGCACTTTCAAATTGGACACGGCTATTTCAAATCCAACTCATCGTGCACACGTCGCACCGATTCTTTTGCGGTTAGTTTACGTCACTTATCAAAGGCGTGTTTTTCGTCCACACACAAACGTTTCCTATAACCGCCTCCCTTGTTTCTATTTGTAATGCGACGTCAACGAAATGTTTATCTGGGTGTTATGATTAGACAGCACATGGGCCATAAGTCTGTTGTTTTATTGCATGCATGTTTGTTCTTTTTCCTGCCACAGCATACTTTACGGTCGTCTGCAGTTGTCTAATAAAGCATTCGCACCGGCTATATTCACCAACCTGGCTTCTTGCTCTTCATCCGAATTCCACATGTTCCTGGAAATGCTTCTGATTCCGCTGTCGGATGACTCCATTCTTCCATCTGCTCACTGTGAGCAGACTTCCATCAATGCGTCTACCAGCCTGGTCGCATCGATTCGAGATTTACGCGACCGTGTGCGACGAACCTGTCACGGTGAACAATCATCGATATCCTGGCCCAAATTGCAGGCGTAAGTGTGTGTATGTTTGTGCCTGGCTTGACTTATTTGAGCCAATACAGCTGTTCACTGTCGGACTATGCTTCTCGGTTTTGGGTGCCTGTGAATTGAAAGTGTTATCATTCTGCGACATGGTCTTCTTGTTGTTTTGTTTTACGGATTACATTTTGCCATAATTACCTTGCTTCCTGGAAGTCACGCTTGGCCGGTGTGGTCACATTTTTCATTGCATGCAATTCGCCTGAGACTTCGAGCAGTTTCACATGTGTGCGTAGCATAGTCCCGTCAGCTCGTAGTGTTGCTGATGGACCTCGTCGCGGATGGCAAAGACACGCTGCCCTTCCAACCTGCGTTATCTGTGGCGTCGAAAAGACGTTCGATTGTCGTTGAAAGGAAGAGTATATAATGCTTGTGTGCGTTCTGTTTTGCTCTATGGTTCGGAAACGTGGCCTGTTCGCAAGAAGAGGTGAATGGATTTCTGTTTGACCATCGTTGTCTCCGCCAAATAGCCCACATTAAGTGGACTGATCGCGTGAGCAATACGGCAGTTCGCCGGCGCGTATTCCGGAACGCTCGGGATGCGCGATCAGTTGGTCAACTAATTGCGTTGCACAGCCTACGATGGTTGGGTCACGTACTCTGCATGCCAGCTGGGCGTTTGCCGTACCGGGCATTATATACTGAGACCACCAACAGTTGGGTAAAACCACGTGGTGGTCAAGCAACAACGTGGTCACGAAATATGAAGACCCTGACTGTTCCATTGAGCAAAGTGGGTAGGTGTCGCCTGCCTGGATGGGGTCCCGTGATCACTCAAATCGCTGACTAGGAGCTTTATCCGAAACGGTTGTGTGTCACAACCAGTGGAGTACCTGTATCCATACCTCTCCTAGTTTTTCCGCTTAACCTGTCTTCTTAGTTCAGTTTTCATCCCTTGTAGTAAAGGTTTCTTCTAGATTATTTCACTTCACTGTTCTGGTGAGTTGCGGCCCGATCCATCCTACTTTCTAGTCAAGCTGTTGGCCGTTGTGATTGAATGATTTAGTTGCCGGGGCTATATAACTTCTCGCCGATGTGGGCGGAATGTAGTGCCAACAGGTCACAATGTCCTGCATTGGGTTTCAGACAACGTGTATAATGGCGGCTCTATCATAGAACGCCATACAACTGGTTACTGATCAATGCGACTGTTTTTAGCTGATTGATTAATTCCCCTCCTGGAGCATTGACGTTCGAACACGTGACAATCACTAGTTTATGACTAGCTGTCGCTCCAGTCGCATCGATGAGCAGCTGTTAAAGTGCCAACTCCAGAGTAAACGAGTAAACTGCGCCTATGCTTTTTAGGCATACGTGGTCCGTATGTTCAGACCACTTTTGCTAAAAACAATCTCGTACAATCTCGTGTTACTTAACAATTCAGTGAACAAATAACTGTTGACTGGGTGGGATAAGATATTGACGGTGTCAGGTTTATCGTTCTTTTGTGTTTACCCGGTCGGTTCCGTTGTGGAGTTGTCCAACCGCTTCGGCATCAATTGGTTAGCTACACATCGACATAGGCTTTTGTTTACTCTGTTAATGTGGACAACCCGAAAGACAAGAATACTTTTACGTCACATGCTGCGCACACCTAGTCTTCTTCGATTGTGAATAGCGTTCAAAACTGAGCTGTGAGCCTCATTGTGAACTGTGCCTGCCTATTATTAGGTGACTGTAGTTAGATTGTCATCCGTAAACTTAGTACCTCTTTCTTCGGAGATCAGGTATGTAACAGGTCGCGTTTTTCTGTATCCATCGGTGCGTTTTTATTACTTTTTTTGTTTACATTTGGATAAAAGTTTCACTTTATCTTAGAAATATTACAATGATATGCATTTTATATCGGGATAATCTACATGAATATGTGCAATTGGAAATGGAATTAACTGTGTTTTATTCTGCGAAGA
Organism: Paragonimus kellicotti; assembly: GCA_014220965.1. Taxonomy (NCBI): domain Eukaryota; kingdom Metazoa; phylum Platyhelminthes; class Trematoda; order Plagiorchiida; family Troglotrematidae; genus Paragonimus; species Paragonimus kellicotti. Next base: position 39,526 of record LOND01002379.1, read on the forward strand.
TATCAACGCGTGGGTGGACAAATTCTGGCTTGACTAGCATCTAGATGTTCATAAGTACCAAGTCATAAAGTATGGAATCTATCCATAGCGTAGTGGTCGGTAATGTTTGTTTTATCGTTTATCATTAGCCTTTAACTCAGATTCCGGACGGTTGTGGACTTTCTCTACCTGGATCCTGACAACTGAAGCTGAGTTATCATCTTGTGTCGTCCACAGTTGTAAAATGTGGGAATGTTCAGGATAATATGCATTTGACGTTTTGTTTTCGCATACTCACCAGTTTAATAATCGTGATTTATTTCGCGAATTAGTAAATCTCACTTTTTCTCCTCCTCCTCCTCCAGCATTGAGCAGCTACACCATTTTCGACTTACGCAAACTACTGCATTACACTTGATAGCCAGCTACTATTTCCATCATCGTTGTCTCAGCTCTTTGGTGTGATATCTATATGATTTGCGTATGGCTATATCACTTTGTAATCTTGTCCTTTCTTCAATCAATCAGTTTATCCAAAGTGCTTAATCACGTGCTGGACTATATGGGTCATCGACTGGATACAACTTCCATCGGGTTGAATGACGAGAGTCCAGGTGATTCAGAGGCGCATGGTGACGCAGACATATTGCTTCGTTTGGGTCTGTGCTTGACAGCAATGGTACAGACAGTGAGAGATTTGAAGTTGTCATCAATCGAGATTGGCCAAACCACTTGTGACGATCAGTCGTTTCGACTGCCTGCTGCGGCTCAAGTCAAACGGGTTCGGTCCACTGGGGTCCGTCTACTCGAACACCTATTCACCTCTAGAATACTTCTGTCCGAACATTTTTGGGATTGTCCTGAACGGTTGGATGCCGTGAAGGATGTTTGTCTGCATCAGTCTTCATTGGACAGTCTGTTAACGGACTCAACCATTGTCAAAAGTCACCTCCTGTTGACTTTGGCACTTCCATGGTCCGTCACCTCTCAGTTGGCCGACAGTTTACTTGGTGGAGCGGCGTTGGAGACACTGATGAAGTTGCTTAGCTTTCCCAAATTGAATAGCTCAGTGGTTGAGTGTATTTTGGAAGTGGTGACAAATCTGCTTTTCTCTCCCGGTATGTTTGATTTCTTCTCATTGTTCACAAAATTGGCATAATCTTCTCTGAAGTGGTCACTGCATTAACTTCATTTTTATTACCTTACTACGTTATATTTTCTGGGAAGGGAATGAGCACTTCATTTGATAGGATATCCTATCTTACATTCTATCTTCCTAGAACTTTATAATCACTGGATGAAGTTAGTGTGTATTCGGTGTTTTGCAACTAACTTACTTTGCTACCTAAGCAGTGGTATTCAGTAAATCAACCTCGACTTTTCAAAAATGGATTCACCTTGTTTATCTGATTCTTTAGATCGGCCAATTTGTTCGTGATGTAGATGACAATGCCCTCACAAGTACCTCTTTTTGCTCGTTATTTGTGGTCTCCTCAGGCTCTGGGTTTTTAACTCAAAGTTAAATTTGCAAACTACGTTTTGGTCAGTCAGGAGTCTTGCCCTAGTCTATGGAAGAGTTCGCATATTTGTGGTACCATTGTGGTGCGTCTGTATATTCCTGTGATCAGCTGGTTGCACCAAATCGTAGTCTTCTAACAGGTTACTTGGGGTATGTACTTGCGGACTACTGAGATCGATTGAAGTCAATTTCGGTTGACTGCGTTCTTTGTTATTCACTGTTGTGCCCAAGACAGGCAGTATTATCCGTTGAAGTAGCAAACAGCCACACTAACCCGCAGACGATCAGTCTGTGGTCCGGTCATGGCCTGTCAATTTTTCTCCTGTTCATCGGTAAATTTGGTGGGTGCTCCATGTGCTTTTCACTTTGCTGTTCTTGTGGCTAATTCCATCTCGAGACATAGTGTTGCATATTGAGGTTTAGTCATTACATGACCATTCATTCTTCCAAATTGGTTGATCAATTCATGAGCTTGCAGTCTGGTTCAACCGAACGGTATCCAACGAATGCCTTATCCAGTGTGTAGCCTTTCAACAGGCACTGTGTAGCGACCACTAGGCACAGACTTGAATCAAACAGCAAATGGGCATGGTTTCCCCTCTACTTGCACCGCATTCGCACATTGATTGATAGTACATTTATTTGGAGTGACCGTAGGAATCTGTTGTTCCTCACAGTTTGTTATCGATTGGGCATTTGATTCTCGCCAAATGGCACTCATTCTTCAAATAATCATTTCCCATCCTACTCCGCATGTGTCCTTCATTCGTCACCCCTACTCCCTCCCAGAGGTTTGAATGAAGGAGTACGCTTGTGGAAGCCCTAGTGAGATCGTTTCCATGTTACCAGCACACTTATGCAATGTGTTGGTCCTGCCTGTATATGGTGTAGTGCAGACGGATGTCCTACGGCAGCCGACCGTTTCAGCACTACGGAAGCACGCATGCACAAGCTCACACATGTATACGCATGGGTGATGGGTGGCGTGTGGCTCATTTCTCATATGCATGAGTGTATGGGCAGTGCATTCCCTCTTTGAGCGGAGGTGTTATGCCTACACGTGGAATCCGCTCCAGTAGAAACCTTGTGGTTAGTTGCGCAGATTTAGTTAGTAATCCATCGACAGATCTGTCAGTGCACTACAAGTTGTGAACTCGTTTGGTAAAGACTAACGCTGCTGTCGAATGTCTTGATAGACGCTTCTGGAAGAACCGCCGTCGGATGATGAACATTAAGTTGCCTATCTACCACGCAGTGGTGCTACACACGGTGTTATATGGCAGTAGACCTTAGGCCTTGTATCAACAGAAGGCGCTGTATTTGTGAAGGCTTCTACCTGTCATTTCTAAGACGCATCTTGTTTATTCGTTGGTCGGATATGGTTCTGTACGCTGAGGTGCTTGGGCGAATAAACGCAGGCGGGATTGAAGTCATTCTGATCTTAATCGGCTTCGTTTGGTGATAGACGTCCGTGGTATAGCTGACGAACAAATTCCTAATCTGTTGGACGGGCAGCTACACACAGGCGAACGAGCTTCCAGTGATCAGAGTCTGAAATACCATGGTGTGATCCAGACAGGCCGTTTGCTTTGTAGTGTCGATCTTAGGTCATGAGAAGAAGCAAGCTTGAAGCGGATCGCCTGGAAAAGTGCGGTCTGGACGGAGATGCAAAAGTTTCGTGAGTGACAGTTGCATGGCTGTGAATCCAAGTGCGCGGTATACGAACGAACCGTAGGCCCTACAGGTCATTGTCACACAACGAAAAACCAGTATGTACGTTTGTATTGAAGTCTTTCCCGCCATTTGTTTTGACCGTTTTTCTCAGCCTCCAGCTCGCCGTTGAAGTCTATTGTTATTTTTCTGGGAGGCAAGTGTTTCAGTCTCACGTTAGGCTGTTATCTACCTAAGCCACGTTAGTCAGCTGGACTGTAAGGGCCTCCAGTAACGCTTATCGGTCCTCCCAGTTTATAGTGGTTACGGAGTATCCGAATCAAACCGCAAGAGGGGGGGTGTTAGTGTAGTACTCGGCATTATGGATTTTGAATAGCCCTAGTAAATCGTACTCGAATTGAAACCTCCCACGCAAATAATAACGAGACTTCGTACTGGTTGCAGTCAGCAGTTTTTATTCGCGAGACAAAAAGCCGAATTTATGGGTGTACATTCCTGGATTAGTTTCTTTAACGCGACCTTTCGATTGGCCTAGTGGTAGAACTACTTTGTCAGGGTTTGGATAAGCGGTGAAGTGATTAGATTTTCACCACAACTAGCTACTTGTGGTCACCTTTATGCGCAGTTGTCTTTAGACTCCAATCACTTTAACAGGCTAATCAGGAGACGGATGTCGTCAATTTTTCGAGCTGGTTGGTAGCTCTCTAATGGCGATTCTGTTGTGAACTTACCCTCGTCTTCTAATTGATTCAGTTGACAATCTTCCGTATTCAACTTCTAGATCGACTGTATGAGCTAACTGAACTTCACTGCGCAGTCATTTACGAGAACCGGTACAGTTGACGGTTAATGCTACTGGTCTTGCTAAGCAGACATAATGGTCTCACTACCAGGTTCCATTAACTGTCGGCTTTCCGAGTTATCGGTTGTAAGTCACCATCCAATCAAACTTAGCTGCCTCTTTTAGTGGATCTATTAGTTGATCGATCGCTATCCGACCTGATTTGAACCGGACTCACTAGTGTGATCGCTTCTTATTAAATTCGATTAGACAACAAAAATTCGATCACATCAGAATTCCTATTGTGAATCCACCATTCCCACTCATCGAAACTCACAAACAGAGTTCTACGCCATAGTCACCTGTGAGCATGCCTACCTACAAGTTCGCACATATGTTTTGTGCACACAGATGTATGTGCGAGTATCTGTGGTGTATAAGCGGTTAACTACTCTGGGAAAACACCCTGTAAGTCTGCTGGAGGAGATGAGCTGGTCCTTCTTGGTTATGCCGTAAGTTGCTCCAAATACATGCATTTACTCTCAGGATTGTTCGGCCAACATGACCGAGTGTTTCAATCTGATAGTGCCCCAACCTATGTATGCTTTTTTATGGGTGCTAGGGTTGTCTCACAGCGTTGACTGTTCACCTTGACTTGTTCAGACACCTGATCACGATCACGTAGAACATATTCGCTATAATCTTGTCTTAGTGGGTTCTAGGACCACGCAGCTACAGTTGCTTTCGCATCTGAAATTAGCGCTTTCGAGGATATGGCAACAGACACATCAATATTGCGGAACTTATCACCTGCGTTTAATGAAAGCCCAGTACATTACCCGCCATAAGGAATAGATGAGTCTGTTAAAATTCCATCATCATGAAAACCTTCCCATTCTCAGGTTATGTTTGCATTCATCCTGCTTTTCTTTTTGGTCCTACCGTTTCGAATGTTTGGGATCAATCTGTGGAGAAAGTGTCCATTCGTGTGAAACTTGATGAGTCATTTAGTATTCAGCAAAGGTTACTTCAGTAATTCGTACGTTTTATGTTCTTCTAATGGTGGCTGATCGATGTCAGCTGTCCGTGTTTATTTTTCTTCTGCTGTATAGGACGAAAACACAACCTATTTTTTTTTACACTTAAGCTTATTGTGGACCTTACATTCTTTCTCTGCCAGACGTCCAACAAGTTGGTCGGCATCTGATGGGACCCCATCATCCTAGGCTTATCGCTTACCTACATGATCGGATGAAGCAATTGTCCCAACAGAAGACTGTGCGATTGCTTGATAATAAACATAGTAGTTTACGTCTTCAGCGCGAGTTTCGCATCCTCGCCTATCTGGCAACTCCCGTCACGGTGGATTCTGCCGACGCCTGCGTCATGCTTACTGGTGCTGAGGCCGATCAGTTGCTTCAGGGCTTACTTTCTCTACTCACTCGCGCAAACCTGAGGCAGTCCACAGGTGATCGAATCCGGGTGACCCATAGACCACTGGTGAATTCTGATGCATCAGCCGCCGCATACGAATCACAGTTGATGTCGCTGGAAGCTGTCGAGGCTGCACTGGTTCGAGCGGTCACTCAGCTGATTCAAAATGCGGACAACCTGAAGGCAAATTTGACGTAAGCTTTTTCATTACCTGCTGGTATGCCCGTTAGACTTTGAAAGATTCCTCCTAACTTTTCGCGCTTACCCTACTCCTAGTCAAGTGAGAAATCGCCTGCAAATTGCTAGCTTAGACATAGGAAAGGAACTGTGGATATCGTACTTCCGACTACAGATCTATAAATCATTCAGACGAAATATATGGACGCTTATTGAGAGGGTTTAATATGAAACGCCTGTCGATGTGTAACCGTGTTTTTCATTCTCACAACTTGAACGGTGTTCTTAATTTTCCAGCCGATCTGTGGATCCGAGTTTCATAAGCTGGTTATGACTTATCCGTAGCGTTAGCCTTATCCGCATCAAGAGTCTGTGTGCCTATGAGACGAGCGTGTTTCTCACTACATTATCGATCTCAGGTTGAACGCTACCAACTTATTTTGTGTGAGTGGTCGTTACTGGATTCTTTTGTTTTTACTGCAATTCTCCTGGCGAGTCCACCTAAAAGTACCAATCCTTGAGGAGTTTATTTTCGTCGTATCCTCTGAAGCATCTCTTATAGTTTAAGACCGTGGGAATACTATCCCCTTCTTTGGTCACGGATCACAGTCCTGATCCTACTTCTGTTCATTTTTTCTCTCTAGAGAAATCACGACTTTTATCACCACAGTTTTATTCCGTGCACTCTGAAATCCAGCTCACTCAAGCCTGTTTGTCGGACCGTTCTAGGGACAGCCCGTATTACTTTATGTCGTTAGTGTCATCATCTCATCCATTTTACACAAACAATTATCAATTCTGGCATCGTTATCCCCCAGACCACAGTTCAGGGGTGCGTTGTGGATACTTGGGTATTTTCTACACATGCCAAAGGCTCTGGTCTCACCTTGTTTACTCCTACGTCCTGCCTCACAGTCTTCCGGACTATGTTCATGGTACAGCTTAGCTCGCTGTCAGTGATCAGTCTGTTTTCCCGTCGGAGGCAGCGCAGTACGCATTGGAATTGGGCTTATTTACCATCGATAACAGCATGAACTTCTTTGAGCCAATTTGTGGAATACAGTATTAAATGAGTAGTATTCGATGGGAGAAGTAAACTGCACAAACGATTGTAATGAACTTTTCAAAATAATAAAATGTCCTAATTATTGATGTACTTACCTTACGTTTTCCGTAATCAGTGTAGGTTGTAGCACTCTTTGATAGCGACCACTCTTCACGGTAGTGACCTCTTTTTGCCAATATTGTCAGTAGTCTCTCTAGGTTGCGCACTGTTTGGACATCTAAATGACCTGAACTACTGATTTTCTTTTATCCATTGTATCGACACAAAAACAGGCATGTTCCAGGTAAATAGTAGGGGATGTTGATTAATACAGATTGTGTGCGCTTTTCTGAATCTGCTGCTGGAGTATGTCTTATTGTGTCTCCAAGGATAACTCCAAGCTAATCTAGTTGCTCCCCCCTCCCCACATTTTGTAGGTGACTCTCGCTTTAAGTAAATCCTATCCCTACCACATTCGATTATTGTAGTGCCCGGAAAACGAGCATGTAGCTTAAATAACTTTTATTGCGCTGTTTCTGTGACCGGTTCAGCTGATGAAAGTAAGCTCGAAATGAATGGGCTTAATTCTAAAATGTTATATTGTTGAGACCAGCACATCATCACTCATCTCGGAAAATGTCAACTGCTGAGAAGTGATTCGGAGAAACCAAAAGCTCTCTGTCTTTGGCGATGTATAAAATCCGTGAAGTCTTGTCTGAAAAGTTAATCTAATTTATCCCGGAACCACGTTTCTTTTCCACTGGTCTGTCAAACATTACTAAAGTAGGAACAGTGTAAAACTGATCTTTTCACGGTCGCTTCTGTTTGGTTTCTTTTTGGAGGGGACAGCCTACTGGAGGAGGAGGGGGAACTGACTGATTTTGTTTATGCTGACGACAAGTTGTTTGACAATTTTCAAACGGACAGACGATGCTGGAACCTATTTCGCGCTCCGTTAAACATTTCGAAATGCGCCTAGCCGCCTCAAAGTGAAGAGGAGTGGTTATGCAAGCTGATGTGGTTACATCGATTTACTGTTAGTTAATGTAGTTGAGGGTTGTTGACCGGTATGTGTACCTAAGAAGCTGCGTCAGCGACGACGGGGTATGTAGCGAATGTCTCTGAGACTAGGGCGGTATTCGCTAATTTAGGACACCTCTGGTAACAGAGAGGTATTTCTCTGAGGCTTAAGGGTCACGTATATCAGACAACAGTGAGGGCTGTATTACTTTACGGCAGCGAAACGTGGCCGCTCAGGGTAGAGGACGTGAACCGTCTTCAGGTATTTGACCACCGATGTCTGCGTTCGATCGCTCGTATCGGGTGGCACCAGCGAGTAAGCAACGAGGAGGTTAGGAAGCGAGTATTTGGTAGTGATTGTCAAACGAGTTCTTTTGTTCAACCCTTACAGCTGACTTAGATGGTTAGGTCATGTACTAAGGATGTCCAGCTAGTCGTTTGCCACATCGAGCACTCTTTGCCGACGCTGCGGCCGACTGGCATAAAGGTGCGAGGTGGACAGATGATGACCTGGTTAGAAAAATAAAAACCACGAGGTTGGTCACTGTAGGTCGGGTTCGTCTCCCGGGCTGGGGCCCTCGCGACTCACAGAGTCGGTGGCTTGAGACGTTAGGTGAGATGGCGGCTAATCGAGCTCAGTGGCGTGAATGCTGTCGTTGTTTGGCCGAGTTGTCTGTGAAGTGAGTGCACTTAATGACGTTGGGGCAGTGAAAACCGTAAGCTTGGTGGTTTGTTCGCAAGGTGTATGCACCTGGTTGTTAAATGTTGGGATATAGACGTAGCTATTCTTAGTAGTTAGGTCCTTTCCCGTCCAATTCATTCTTCTCTTTTCTTATACAGAGTTTACTTTTTCCCGCTCTTGGTAACTTGGCAGTTAGGCATCAGCGTGAACCACTGATGTATGCTGATTATGGGAGGTGATAACAGTTTGCTGGCTTAGAACAGATCTGTAGTGGTCAAGAACGAGTTACTGAATGACCCAACTAAATGCTGGCGTACATCACTAGGTTATCAGTGATTACAAAAAGTACTAATGCTACAGAAAAGTTACAGATTTCAAGCAAATTGCGGTAATCTAAGAATTGTACTCACAGCAGATGTTCACAGGTATTCCGAGTAACCACCACAGTATTACAAAGTACCCCTGTCTGAGACACAAAGATGTTGCGGAGTTACCGTGGACTGCTGCAAGTACGATCGGAGCTGCGATGTTGTTTGTAGTACGACGAAGCGAAAAAAATTGTGTGAAAGATCCGTGTAGTATCGTCAAGCCACTGCGCTAACAGGGACGAACAGACTGATATTCACAAATTTGTATTATATTACAAAGTCACTGTAATCAATTTGAGCAACATGCAACAGTGAAGTATCGTTGATTAGTAAATATAAGAAAACTCAAGGTCCATCGCAACCCAATGCAATCTTTAGGACTGTACGAATGAGTTCGAACGGTTTGTTTCAATTCTGCTATATTTGGACCACTATCTTCCACGTAATGTTTGCTGTAGTGCGACTGCTGCAGATGTAGTTGTTCAGCTGTGTGCACGCGAACGTATGTATACCGAATGTAGTTGTCGCAGGTGGCCTGGACACTTGTGTGATGTAATTTGGCTTGTCGGTGCGCGATTGTATGTATTACCCGGTCCATATCGCTTGTCACTGCCATCTCACTATGATCTGTTTACTTCAGCCCGCGGTTAATAGCAGTTGGCTGTTTCCAAATATCTCAGCGGCTGACATTTCTCAGTTTCATAGCCTCGTTCTCAAGCCATTTTGTTGAGCTTCTTCCTGGCATTTGGTTGACCGATCTGGCCTATGCGAATGACATTATCTTATTTAGCCCCTCTGCCAAAAACATGCAAACCAAGCTGGACAAGGTGAGTGGCCGGGTTGGTTTGTATGGAATTCGCTTCACATCTTCGAAGTGAAAGTACTTCATCGAGACTGAGACATTCTCATTCCTACCTCCTTTCGTACAGGCGATTCAGTTGACACTGTGGACACATCACATGCTTCACATACTTGCGGTAGCACTATCTCGTCAGCTTGTAATATTGCTGATGATATCACGGAGGATAGCAAAGGCACGAGTTGCCTTTGCCAACCTGCGTCATCTGTGGCGTCGAAAATACGTTCGATTGTCGCTGAAAGGAAAAGTATATAATGCTTGTATACGTTCTGTTTTCCTCGATGGGTCGGAAACATGGTCTGTTCACGGCGAAGATGTGAACAGGTTTGTTGTGTGTTTGACCATCGTTGTGCTAGCCATAAGTCCACCATCATGTGGGCTGATCGGGTGGCGAAGTGCCCGGCCGTATCGCTGGCACGTATTCCGGAACGATCGGGAGTGGCGATCATGTGTTAACTAATGCGTAACACGCTACGATACTTGGGTCACTATTACCTACTGTCATCTGTGGTTTGTCGTACGGCAATTATATACTGAGACCACGAACATGGGTAAAACCGTCGCGTGGCAAGCACAACAATTTGTCACGAAGTATAAAAAACTTGACTTTCATATGAGCAGAATGGAGCACGATTTCGCTGCTGATTGGGGTCCTCGTGATCACTAAAATCGCTGGTTGGAGACGTTACCCGAGATGGTGTGTGCCACAGTGAATGGTGTACCTGCATGCATACCATTTCTAGTTCTCTTCCGCTTAGTCTATTAATTAGTTTATTAATTTTCAACCTTAGTAACGTTTCTTGTGAGAGATATCCAGGTCACTGTTAGGTGAGCGGCGGCCCAGACCAAATATCTTTGATCAGGCTTCTGCCGCTATGAGGATGATAACTTTAATTTACTATGTTCCTGTCTGATAGCTTTTTTAATCTCAAAATAACAACCTGGTTCTTAAGGCTAACTTTGCCAGTTCATTCAGAGAGGGTGCCTCGAATTGAACTGCCTAGTTATCCAAACACTATCGGACATGCTTACAGCAAAACTAAACTGAATACATCCCACATATGACAATGCGACATTTTGATAGCTTATTTCGACTTCTTTTAGACAGTTACTTGAGATACTGCAATCCAGATATGATTTTCATGAAGATGGTATATTTCAAGTTCGTTGCCAATGGTTGATCCATGTGGAATACCGCCATACAGCCCCTGCACATCGATCGCCGAAAGTTTGGTCGGCAGCCAACTGTTATCCACCGAGGTGGTACAAGTGGGCGATGTGATTCAGGTAGAACATACACAGACCAAGTCATGTTACAGAGATGCACAAACCTCATACCATAACTCTACTCGACTAGCATAAGTCCTTTCGCCCGAAATCTCTTTAAATATATCTTAGGTGTATTTCTTAGTCTCAATTGCGGACCACTTGCGTCAGGGTTCTCTGTGTAGTCATGCTGCGATGACACGATTGATCAATGCCCTGTACGATGCTTCGACGCCCAAAGCTAAGCAAAACGCGGTTAGGACCTTTGTATGATGGTTGAAGGGATTCTCGGTGCTTGCTACGTTAGGCAAATGGATGTTAAACCTCAGAAAGATTTTTAAGATAATCAGCTGGCCTATGTTTTGTCTTAGTCATGAAATGTCTTTCGCAACATACGTTATCTTTTGGTTCAGAGCAAGTTGTACTCCCCCTGTTGACTAATAACTGGCCACGTAAACGCAAACTAATTTAGTAGATGTTTTGTTGGTGTCAGTTGAAGACTGACATGGGTTGTGCAGAATCAGCCAGGTGAAAATGAACGGGACCAAATCTGCTTTACTGTCCTGCTTAGGCTCCACCATTATGCAGACTGTTTAGAAACCTGTGGGTCCTCACTCTCGCATTCTGCTGTGTACGCCTTAGGTGATGCATAATTCTGGTGTTTTTTTGTTCTATCAGTTTTCGTAAGTTGTGTTTCACTCAGGGTATCTTTGTTTGTTCACCACTAGCTGATCTATGTAGATGAGTAAAGATAAGCAACCTTGTCCGCGTGAGGCTGTTGAATAGTTATAAAAGCGACGGTTGAAAGTTATTGACAACAGTTGTGTTGTCCAATTCGCAAATAAAGTCGGTAAGCAACTCACATGAAAACCTAGAAACCATTTTTCACGGATATCTGGTGTGACTGAATATGCAGCAAAAATGCACCGCATATTGCTGACGTACTAGGGTTTATTTTGTGTGCTACATATGAGAAGAAAACTTATACTGTGCAAGTTTTTCAGATTCTTCTCCGAGACAACATATGCATACCCATAATATTAATGTAATTGATCTTCAAATGGATATTAATGTGGTCTTATTCGCACGTTTTCGCCGGATACTTGTTTGTGTGTCTTCCCCCGACACTTACTTGGTTTCCGCGGTCGTGTGGCTGGTTTGTTAGCAAACAATTGCTAGTTATACTTTGGGCAGACATCGTGCCCCAGTAATATAGCTACTGGTAACCGACTTCTGCGTTGTGTCCAACTGAATATATTTAAGGAAAAAAACAGGAACCAGTCGGATTGTCTGTTCTACACGTGGAAGTTTTCCCATAGTTTCAGTTTTTTCCAGCTAAAGTTTTGTTGTTACGGTTGCTTTTCATTAAGGTGGAATGAGAATTTGGTTGCGACATATTTTTTAACAACAAACTATACTGCTTATCTACGAGCCCTGCCTTTTTTTACCATAAAAGTTGGTATCTCGCTCGAAGGGTGCAATATTTTAGGAAGCTGAGTTTACATTGTTGATTTCACAATAACATCCTAGTAAGAACCGAATAATAGCAAGCAAAACTAAGTGAACAAGGATTGTTGTCGGATTTGATAAACAAAATGGCTCTCGATTCCAAAAATCCACAACAAAATCTAAACAGATAGCGCGTATTCGTGCTAGGATGCTGATATGACATTAAATTCCGAAGTCGATTAACAGATGACACCGATTTGACAAATTCACACTTCATCAGGAACCTCTCCTTGCTCATGGGATCAGCATGCAGTCTAAGGCAAAACTGAATTTCATAAAATGTTTAATAAGACAGTGCCAACAAACCATTATGCTGGAACGTTAAACATGCATGATGATGATAATGAGGATGTTAGTGCTTGCGGGCCGGAGCCATAACACAATTTGCTATCAATCCATTGAGGCGTGCCCAGTTGACGTCAGATATTATTGTTATGTAAATTTTAAGCACCGTGTGGACATTCCAGATGTTTTCACTCACAATATGCAACCCAGGGATTAATAACCGCTGGTTCTGTTACATTTGAACGACAGGTTGAGGAACGCTTCTGCCTTGGTTGCTGAATCTCCTTTAACTGTTTAGGGTGTTGCTCCTAACGCTGATAAACCTTTGTGGATAGCCGTATGCTAGCGATCTTCTCTTCCTTCTCTGGACGTCACAGACATTCGAAGGAGAAACTCAATCTCGTTGATCGCTCAGCATATCCAATTGACAGGCCATCATCTCGTTCCACATAGTTCGTTTGTCGTCCTATTACGAGACACCAAGCCCACTTAGCTTGCATTCACTGAGGCTATGTTGACCAAACAATGTCGGCTAACCGTGTACGCTGAAAATATCATGAAAATCATTTGTTTGCCCTTGAGTCGACCAACCGCTTGTTATTGTGAACTCCATTGTCCTTAAACAGTGTTTTATGAGCACACTAGAATTTTTCTGGAGGCCAGTATGCTGCTAGGGATTTTGTGAGCTATCTTGTTTCCGATCTGAACTCATGAACTTTCCGCGAAAAGTTGTTGCTAATATTCAGTATTTTTTCGGGGAAAGAATAGTTCACAAATCCATTTGTGTTTTCATCTCGGGTTATAACTTTTTTGCTTCTCGGTTACACGTTCTGCTGGTTTTAGCTGTCCCACTTTTCAACCGTATTGTTTTTCTTCATGCAATTGAAGGCGCTCGATTCACTTGTTCGCGCGTTTGGATTCGCGTGTATGTCGAAGTCTCCTGTGCCAAGCCGTAGGTGCTGGTGTTCGACGCATACCGCCGATACCCTTGGATGTCCTACAGCAGCTTACCAGTATGGGTACTGCTTCTAATGAACCTCTTTCATTCCGAAGATTAGGACCGTATTTGACTGAACTTATTGATGGCAGTAGCAACAGCGGATCTATGGAAGGTCTCGTGGAAGATTTGTTATCTCGTGTAAGTTCACTTTGTGCGTATATCGTGAGTATTGAGATTTGATTCATTCTGATCAGTTCTACATATTTTTTAATTTTTTTTACTTACATTACAGTTGAATTCTTGGGAACCGAACCGACTGGACCAACCGGATAGTGCGCGTCGAGAGCACGCCTTCGGACTTCTTTCTGAACTATCCAACTTGTTATGTCTGGAACAACCGCCAGACCAGACCGTTTTTCTGCACTTGGGTGGCTTGAATTGCGCGCTGCATACGTTAACTCATGCGGACTTACAGCTTCGCGACGCTGCACTGGACTACTGTTTGCATTTGGTGAAGGTAGTGTCATCAAAAGTACACGTCGAGTGCTCGTGGCCATATCGAACTCTCATTCTCGGATGTCTTTGGCCTGGTTTGTTGCGCACTTTGCGCCAGTCACGCGCCTCCGGACCGAAGCGCTTGCATCTGTTGCGTCTTCTCAACGGATTGGTCCGTGCATTCCGCGAGTATCCCCGATTCATGCCACTTGCGCTGCTATCCGATTTCCACTCGTCTACTGTGGACTTCTACTCCAGCTTACAAAGTGGCACTATGAGCAGACAGGCTTATGCTATTCGACGCCTGGCACTGTTTCTTCGCAATCCTCTCACGATAGTCTCTAAGCATCGTATCTCTGGTATTCGATCCACTCTGTCTTTGACTGATTCAGAATTTATCATTCCTGAACGAGATTTGCACGATCTGTTTCTACCTATTCTACAGTTTTACCTGAACTCTCAGTTACAAAGCAACATGGAGGATTCCGTCGCGATTCCAGAACAGAAACGCTTGTTGGAACACTGTCTAGATGCGCTGGGCGCCCTGGCAACCTATCTCTCATGGCCTGCCTATCAAAAACTGATAGCTTCTTATCTGAACAAGCTCAAAACTTCAATCAATTCACTTCTTGCTGCTCGTCTAGTGATCGTGTTGATTGACGCATTTCAACCTCCCGCGTGGTCAACTTCTTACGAAAAGTTGAATTCTAATCCGGACGATACAGTGGGTGTAGACAAACCCGATATGAATATTGTGAAGTGCCGTAAGGTTGTCCAAGCCAAGCTGAATCAAAATCAACCCGATGAGTACAAATCAATCTTAAACTTTATGTTATCCGTGTGCAAACAGCTGGAACCGTACATTGCAAAGCCATATGAGGCCGCTAGTAAATCACAGGATAGAACGAGCGCCTCTGCTTCAAAAACGTTTCGCATATCGTTGGCTATCTGCTTGGTGTCTCTACTTCGTCGCTTACCAACAGGATATTTAGAATCTCGACTGCCCCATCTCGTGTTGCGTGTGGTCGATGTGTTGCGCCCGTCCCAAACTATATCACCGCGAACCCGATCTGAGGCAGTGAAATCGCTCACTCGGATTTCACGCATGTTGGGTCCTGGTAAGGCCTTGGACAGTCTTGTGAACGTGGTCAGTCAGCAGCTTGGTCGTGGCTACGCTGCCAAGCAAATTCGATTGTTCAGTCTACATAAAATTTTGGCGGAAGTCGAATCGGCCATCATGTCTGGTGAACTAGTGTTTAAAGCCGGTCAATTAGATACAGTAGGTCGAATTCTAACTGTTCACTATCTGGACGAGCTTGTTGGTTCGTTGGCTGAAGAGATGGATTCCCGACGTGTGGCTGGTCATTCCTTGTCCTCCATTCAAGCAGATCGGTCACAGACAGACACCCAGTCGTTTAGCTCTGCGCACTTAGGAGGTTCTAACATTGTAGATTTACCCGAAGCGACTGGTTTGAAGGCACCCGAAGGACTAACTCGTCTTTGTCGATTGCTTTCACATAATGGCCTCATGCAATTGTTCGAGGATATCCAAAAAGCCATCTGCACCGCGGCGATGGGTAAAACTCTTAAACGAGGTATAGATTTAAAGTCAGATGACGAGGTCACTAAGAGACACACAGACGATTCATTGCCGGTCGAGGTGGGTTGCGGTTTACGGTTTCGAAATCGAGCTCTCGCGCGACTCGATGTCACCTTGGCCGGATTACCAACACGCAACGGCATGTTCACTGCTAGACAGTCTGAATGTTTACAAACTGACGGTCTTGTTCAGCTGGCATCGCTCCTCATCTCGAAAAATATTTCTCAAGTGTTATCTGTCGATCATCAACATGAAGTTCACGCTGAAACTGGGCAACCGAAACAAAAAAAACCTACGGATGGGTGGGTGCAACCACGGTCAGCTCTGTTGGAGCCACGCTGGAATTACTTGGAAATTGAACCCGAACCGACGCGTGAACGTAATTCGCTTTCAGCTCAATCAGAACTCACTCAAGCTCACTTGCTGGTTGGTTGTGGCCTACAAATCCTAGTGGGTCTGTTGCGCTATCGCTGGTTGAAACACGGCAACGTGATGGATATGACTTCATTAGGTAACTGTATCCCGCTTATTTTGGACTGTATGCGCTCCAAGTATGTGCGGGTTTCTGGCGCAGCGCTACGTTGTTTGAATTTGCTGTTGGTTATTGCAACTTCTCGTTCTTCCAGTCTTATTCCGCAATTCAGCGATCACCTGCGTACAGCTGGCGAACGGCTGTTTGATTTGTTAGCTACCCATCCTGGTCTGCTGTCTACCAAAACGGCCGCTGCAGATATGTATGCGCAACAGTTTGCCTCTAACCTCTATCGTGCGCTGGCCTCTTTGGTGCGTCACCAAACATCGTATCCGCTATCGCGACCGCAACTACTCACTCTGTTGAATTCAGTCGATGTGGAATTGACTCGGGACGCGGCCACAACGCCGTCTCTGTCCTTGCTTCAGGCCATTTTACAGCGTCGTCTCAGGGATCCAACCTTGCAAAGGGAAGAGACTGATTTTCTTGCACTGTGTGGCGATCCAGAATTAAATGCGGAATTTACAAATCGTCCCAGTGGTCTGGTTGTCGCTAAATCTGCTGACCGAGATCAGCATCAGTCCACTGGTGCCGGTGGAGGTGCGCGGCTGTTAGACCTCGTTGATCGCGTGCAACACCTGGCCATCACATCGCCTTCGGAGAAAATACGTGCGGATTCACGTGGCTGCCTAATCACCTTCTTGCTTAACTATCCACACAAGGCTAAATTTGTACAGAGCTTCGTCGCATTTTGTCTACGTCAGCTGGAGTATAAGAAGCCCACAGGACGCTTGTCTGCTGTGAGCTTGTTGACTGGCCTTGTGTCCGATTTGCCCATTAGCCGACTTACTGCGAACAATTTAGATGAGGCGATTCTTGTGAGCGTCGGAGCCGCTATAGAACGCGAGTCGGTGCGATCCATCCGTGTGGGCCTATTGGCTGTCGTTCGACTGTTGTTCACACGATTACCAGCTCAGACGGCTGAGGCGCATTTTAGGGATTATCTTCTAGCGTTTGCTGCTGCTCCTGCTGCCACGCGTTGTTCGGCTCGTCTCCTGGGATTACAGTTGATCGGAGTTGTGCTGGACTCGCAACCGTGCTTGACTGTAAAAAAGTATCGCCCACTTCTGATCAGACTGTTGGGCACAGACACACTACCAACAGCTGCAAAGCAATTGTATCATGCCGTGTTGTCCAATCCGGCAGTGCGCTCGATGTCCGGCATTTCTGTCTTGTTTGGAAATACTGAATTGTGTCCAGCCGAAGAGGTTGAGGTTGCGAAAGCTGCAACTGAAGATGCAACTTGGGTTGCTGAGTTGAGTTGCGTGTCTACCATCGATCAGATGGACGTTGATCCTATCGAACCAACGGTTGAATCCGATGTTGAAGAAAACATGAGTCGAGAATCCCTTGCGGAGTCAGATGACACCATTGAGCTCAATGGGAATGTGGATTCGAATGAAGAAGTCTCGGATATCGAACGTGAACCATTGCATTTTGAGGAAGCTGAGGATAGTGCTCGACTTACATGCGACAGCCTTATTGGTTCGACTCATCCGGAAAACCAAAGGATGTGTAAGTCGGCCGTGGATAACCACTACTTTCTGGTTGCCTGTACTTTGGAATTTGCCCTTCAACTAGTACACCGACTAGTTCATACTGATACGGACGGTACAGATTCTGAATTCGTTCCGGTTTCCGCAACCATGATACCGGTCTGGCGATCCTTGGTTGGGTTTCATCAAGCGTCTTCGAATACCTCACCCGATTCTTCGACAGTCTCCCAATTGCCAACAAATGTACAAAAACTTCACAAACGATACGCCACGCTGTTCAAAACTACCGGTGGTAAAAGCGTACAAGCATTTTCGGAGTCGGACCATTGGAGTTTGTTATGCGCTGGTCATCGTGGCGTGCGAGAGTGGGCCTCGCGCTGTCTGGTCCCTTTGTTACGGTTGGAAGTGGTTGCTAATCAGAATCTTATATTGCCAGAAAACGCTTTGCTCTCGGAGGGTGTAGGACCGCGATTCAAGTCCGCGTTCTTCTGCGAATTACGCAAGAAACATAAATTGCGTATTTTCCTGGTTAGTTTCGATGAGGTTTTTCAATTTTGTTGCTCTTGTTTTCTGTATACTCGATATTTATCGTTCTACTTGACTCATTCGCTGCTTTGGTTGCTTACTGTCCAATTTATGTTGGACGTTAGAATCCTCTGCTGTTAATTGTATGGACTTTTAAAGTTAAAATCATGGAACTCAGAACTGTTTTGCTAGGGCCTTTTTCTTCCTGCATGCAACCCAAGTGGAACACGCTCAGCCACTCAACCGCACAACTGTCGTTACGGTCTGCCCACATAGTGACCTGGTATACATTGACACCGGTAAATGCAGTGAAATTTAGCGCACGAAGGTAGGGGCATTTTCACCAAAGATATTTGTATACAACCGATTGAATAAAGCATTGTAATGGAGGCTGTGTAGAATGTTCGATCGACTGCTGATCGAAGTCATCGATTAATTTGCCCTATCACATCATCACATGTGTAGATTAGCTATAAGATAACGCTCTGCTAAGAAACCCCTACCTCTTGTTATAGTATGATCAAGCTTGTTGTGTCGCTCACTCAGTTCACGGGAATAGCCACTGGATTGCAACACTGATTGTAGGTGCTATAATTTATTTTGCAGAGTGCCTGAGGAGTATATTTTCCTGGCACGATCAGTTACGGCACGAACCAAAGCCTGTTCGTGTTGTGTTGTAATCGTGCTGTCTGCTGTTTGTGATCTCTGTTTTCAATTTCATTTTGGGAAACATCTTTTTCAGTTTCTCAACTGTCGCCTTCCGGTATCCGTGGTAAAGCGCCTGATCGGTTCATTGATGCTGAAACACAAGACCGCTACACACAGCGGTCGACGTGGCTGGTTTATTCCAGCTGTTAGAATCGAATTGCAGTTCTGTTGTTGATTTGTTCTAATCTGAAACACCTGAGACGTAAGCCGAAAACTGATGAGAGAGAAGAACTTGCTCCGTTATTGTCGGTCTGTACTCAGGCTCATCCGGTTTTGCTTTGATATGGTCTGAGTGATGAAGGTTACTGTGCACAGCCGTCATCAATCTGAGGCCATCTCCTGAACAAACCAAATCATGCATTACTAATAGTTCATGCGTAGCGTTAATCAGTTTGCAGCTGTAAGCTTTGGCTCTTGGTCTCGGCTTATGCCCTTCACCGAAAAGAACCATCAGCATCGATTATGGGTCCCAATTTGAGATGTATGATCAGCTCTGCCCTCTGTAGCCTATGCTAGAAAGGAGAGATCGCTAGTTGCAAACAAAACTGACAGACCTGGAATTTCAGTACCGCATCGGTCCTTTGGAACGGAAATCAATACATTCTGTACATCATTGAGACCGCAAAGGTCAAAAATAGACTTGACAGTGCAGCCAAACAAAGACTATGACGTAATAATTGACCGATTAGGTGGATTACGTTGTCAAAACGCGGCGGCTTCAGATTCGATAAAACAACCGATAGTCTAGGCCCGTTGATGAACAAATTTCGTAGTAAAACTCAGACGCTTCTTGAACATTCTATTGACAAGACAGTTGCATAGCCATTGACGCGACGCGGATCTCAGATATCATAAATGTTTGGCCTGTCGAAGCTTCATAACAGTGAGGTCAACACTGCCTATGCTCAGTTCGGCCTAAAGTCGATTAGCCGAATGGCCTGCAGAGCTGTTGCATTTTGAAAAATACGTTTGGGATAGTAAAGTTGTTGCAAGAATTAACCATCCACAAACGTCACCTGGTGACTACAGGCATGAATTCTGGCTTCACAAACGTTCCTGTGATGAGTAGATGGGTACAGAAGAGGTAAGTATCTAAAGGACTTCTGAAAAGCAGTTACGAATCGCTGTTATTTTGTCTACGTTTGAGACCAATTGAGCTTTCACACTTCCAGAATTTATTAACCGTCCGTAATTTGTTTCACTCTTGGCACAAATTTGCAAATTTGATGATATTTATGGCGAACTGGACGTAAGCAGCTAAATGAGGCACAAGGCAACAGGTCATGGGTCAAGTGTACATTGACAGGATAAATACTGGGTTCGAGAAGCTAATTACAGCAGACCGGGAACACCTAGACAGAAATAAAATCGGTGTGACCTGTCACATAGATCGACCAAAGGGTCGGTTGTTTTTGAGGAAGGTTGACAGGGGGCTCTAATATGATTGTCACGCCATCCAGCCATCAATCATGAATCGGTAAACCTCCTGCACAACCAAAATGACTGCCTCTCCGATGTACTTCCAACACCTCATATATACTTCATTGAAAAGATCATCGACAGACAAAAACTCAGAAATGGGAGGTTCAGTCAGTCCTGTTTTGATAGATATCTTTATTGCTTACCTTGGGGAGAAGCCACGGACTTCCATCGCTAACCTACAAAGGTGATGGTATGATGGAGCAAATTACTGGAGGGCTTCGATCAGCAGTCGATCGAACATTCTACACAGCCTCCGTTACAATGCTTTATTCAATCGGTTGTATACAAATATCTTTGTTGAAAATGCCCCTACCTTCGTGCGCTAAATTTCATTGTATTTACCGGTTTCACTGTATACCAGGTCACCTGTGTAGGCAGACCGTAACGATGGTTGTGCGGTTGAGTGGCTGGGCCTGTTCCACTTGGGTTGTATACAGGATGAAACAAGCGACACCAGTGTAACGCAATCTATTATCCTCGATTAGGTTTCATTGGTTGTCCTTCGTACGAGTTGATTATGACCACTGCTTCCAGTTCTGTGAGGTTGTTGCTATTCCCAGTTGACAACCACCGTTTGCCTACTGAAAGACGTGGCAGTCGGCAAGAAATCGCCGTGGTAAACCAGCGAGTTTATTGTTTGTTTTTTGTGTGCGTGTATGTTTCAGTCTTGCTTTTCTTCCACTGAGCTTATTTGACTCCACTGTATAAACACCAACACCGTATCACCTACTTGATCAAGTGCAGCGGAATTCATCACGTTTGATGAATTCCGCTACACTTGATCAAGTACCGTGCAATCTGCTGGTTTTGAGTTCTGTTTTCAGTCTTCTTCCCAAAAACGAGTGTATTCATCTCTGGAGTGAGTTCCATTGACTCTGAAATCATGATCGTCAACATTGAGGCCGACGGTATATCGCTCATAGTTCTTGCTACGGAAGATTTTATTTAAAGTGAGATGGACGTTATTCAAAACTGTCTCAAAAATCTAATGGTCTTCGTCAATAGTTACAAACTTTGTTGTGTACGTGTTGCGTTATATCGCACTCAATTTGTACATTTTTAAGACCCTTTTGTTGTCTTCTATATCTACTCAACCAGTTTTCTATGCGTTATTCCCGAACAGCTAGAAAGACTTTTGTATGATTCACTGTTTCAACTGGAACACGATGCACGAGAACCATTGAATGAGGAGTGGTCCGATGCGGTGAGTTGCATCTGCGGTATGTTCACTTATTTTCTAACGCGTCTTTCTTACGGAAATAAAAACGTCTGCTTTCGCTTTATCGCAGTATACCAATTGTGATGATTCAGTTGAGTTTACCCACATCTGTCCGTTAAGATGCAACTAGTCTAGTAATATCCAGTTTCACTTATGCTGTTCAACAATATATTGTGCGTCTGGAGGCAAGTCATCGCACCAAAGCCCCTGTTTATACAATTCATATTGAAGCCAACGCACCGACACGGAATCTGTCTGAAACATCTCTTGACCAATGGACGACCGTGTCATGTCATCAACGGTCACTGTATTCCCACGACACTTAAGTGCTTGGAACGTTCATGTCTCCTTCTGGTTACGATTGCCAATTGGCGTTTGTTGACCGCCACTGTCTGTTTCAGTTAACGTAGCAGTATCTTAGGGTTATCTTCCTTGATGTGATATTTTGGAGAACGCGTGAACTTTTTCAAAGCTTATGATGGTCAAGCTTAGGGCCGAGTGGGGGCACTTTGTTAATTATCAACGCCCCTCAGTATATGGAAGTAATGTCATTCCATGTTGCTGTTCTTGATCAGCTTCCATGTTGGTAGCCATAGTTGACCGCCAGTGTGACGATGCGGGACGACCGTGTGTAGTAGGTGACAGTTGATGCAGAAATCCTATAGATCGGTGATGTTATCTCTTTGTCCAAGCCTTCATTTTGCTTCTCTGAGACACAAGGCTGATCTTTTTATCCATGCGTTATCGTTGCTGGCGCGTTACCTGCGTTGGATTTGTTCACTTAACTGTTTATTGATTACACATCTAATGGTTCGTCTAAGGAACTGAACAACCCAACTGTTGATGCTCGGATAATACTAGTAGATCACAGCTGCCCGTTTTGCGGACGCAACGTAAACCTCTCATTAAAAAACACTGCATGCAGGGCTATGTTGGTTTCTTTTTTGTGACCCAAAGTACGCTGCCTGAATTAGTTCACCATCGAAATCATTAGAGTACTTTTTATGAGATTCTGCGATCCTTTCGATCACGTTTCAGTTTCTCGGTGTGATGTCTGAGGTGAATAAATCGTATCTTCGCAACATGATAAACAACACTGTTCTTCAGTTATTTATGGTTAGGCTATCTGCACCGTCAGTTTGTCCCCCTATAACTTACTAAATGTCGTCGTCGCCCTGGTCATTCAACATTCGTTAAGTGACCAATTAAAACAACGAGGAGGTCATCTAACATATTGAATGCGCTTCAAAATGAACCCCACCTGCACTTGATCGCAAGTGTTGATGGCGTTCGATTTGAAATAATCGGATGTGAAGATATTCATAAATTCGAAAGTTAATGCGCTGAATGAGCTTGCTTCGGTTTATCACCATCAGACTGAGACCTGTTCAGAAGCCTTCTTAATATTCTATACTCAGAATTTTGAAGGCGCTTCTCCCGTTTAGTCTCCCATTGTCACCTCTTGATGCCCTCACATTATCCCATGCAGCGATGTTACTCTTGTTAACTTAGCTGAAAGTGTTCCAAGGAATAAACTAAACTGCCTAAGATTGTTGAGTTCATTGGGCTCTTTCCAAGTAAGTCAAATATCGCGTTCTGACTACTGTTGCAACAATTCCCATCCGTCAGACGACTTTCACCTTATGTGTACGTATCTAAAATTGCTATGATGTCAAGGTTGCCGTGGTCTTCCACTGATGTAAACGGAATGACCCTTTACAGAGCACAATCGTGAATTGGTAACCTTTTCATATTTCACTGTTCTATTATTTTCGCTTCGACCCATACAATCGCCCTATAGGTGGCCTGTTTTTGAACAACCGCTGATTAGGTCGTTTGCTTTTTTTTCTCCAGTCTCCGAATCTGATTGTGTAACATCCACGGTAACTTCATATACTGATGAGTAGTAGGGGATTTTGTTTTTATATAGATTTAACATCACTCACAATTGATCGCAGCTGTCCCATTCCCATAGACTTTCCAGTCAGCCTAATATGAGGTCAGTGGCGCAGTGGTAACCACGGTTACCTCCTGAAAAGCATGGCCGGAGTTTTAGTCCCGGCAGTGGCAAGGATATGCACTACTGACGAGCTCTAATGAGAGCGAAACTCGAGTCTAGTGCTTCTTTTTCGAAAGGGGA
>LOND01002379.1:63357-76712 GCA_014220965.1 Paragonimus kellicotti
GATCAATTGGGGGTGATGTTGTTCAATCTATATGAACTTCATATACATTGCTCGTGGTCATGTTTGCGTTCTGCTGCCTCCGTTGCAGTTATTAACTCTAGCCGCATATTTTACCCTCGACCTAGACTTTCGAACAATCCCGTAAAGTTACCCGTGTTTTCTCGCATTCAGGCTGATCCACAAAAATTCAGACGACTGTCAGAATCCTGTCAATCCTGTTCTTTCATTTCCGATCGCTCAGTTTGTCTTTCGCCTACGTCCGAAATGGGCGTTGTGCATCAAATATGATCCTTGTCTTCTCGCCCACTCAGTTCGTTTTCTCGAACGGACGTCGTAGTCAGGCCGTTTAGTTTATTCTAAACCACCCCATATCTTATCTTGTCCCTTAAGTGCTCTCGAAGACAATCGTACTGAATAGTGTAGATCACAGTAGATGTAAAGTCTTACCGATTGTCACTTTTTGAAACGCATGCGAAGTAACCTTGTTTTTCTTGCTGTTCCCGAAACATGTCCGTTCCCCATGCAGCTCGTTGCCAATTTAGTTCATCTGGGTCAGCTGCTTCATCTCACTGTGGGCCGAAAGCCCGTGCTGCGTCTGTTTCGTCGAGCGAATCGAATTGCTTTGGACGAGCTCAATTGTAGGCCGCACTGCTACATACAGGTAAGCTCTCGGTTGATCGGTTTGGCCCAAATGGAAGTGCGTTTGTTGGCTTCATATTGTTTGCACATTCATATCTGTGGTTACTTATGTTTGGGCGCAAGTTCAACTTATTCACTGACGTGCCTTCATCTCTCTCCGTGATTCTCTGGGACTACTGTTACCTATTCGCTCTTATGATTTACGTAGCAGATTGTTGTCGGTGACCGTTTTTGTTGCAGTTCATTCGATGGTTCCTCTTATGCGACAGTAATTAACAGAATATGTGATAACTAATCGCTCTAGAGAGGTTCACGCTGCGCGGAGAGTCACCATTATTGCGCATCCTCGTTCTTTGTGCGGCTTACCGTCATGTGGTGTATCAGAAAAAAGGCTTGCTTGCGCACCTTTGGCCGAAAATTAGATCCAGTGGCTTTCAGCACTTAACCCAGTCGAAGCCGATATTCACGTTATACGTAGCAAGCATTGCCGTCGGTCAAACTTTTGATATTTTTATAAGCACGCACTAGCGGAATGACCACTCCCGCGGCGTTACTAATCAGCTTGTTATTGATGTGGAGACCTCGATAACTGTTATGCGAGTGACTCTTGATGGGCACCGCTCGATTGTCCGGTCACTGTTTCGCACTCTTATATGTGTCGCCTTCATCAGCTCGCCCGACTCAAAACGTTTCCATCATACGTAACATGTTGACTGACTTTCAGAATCAGTGTGAGTTGGTCCATAACATTATCATGCTCGGTTATCACCGCTGAAAAGGCCCAGTTTCGGTAAACACCACTGTACTGACCGTTAGGGTAACCTGCTGCACTGTCTTCATGCGGTCAGAGTAGTCCCATCGATAGTCTGTAGGTATTCTGTCAAACAGTGAAGTAACCTAAAGTACACAATCAATATTCAAACGAATTTTGAGCATCCATGTAAGGAAGAACTAGTGCGCCGGGACATTATCATTTTGAGATATCTCGTCATTCTAGCGGGTTTCATCTGTTGAATGTGTGGTCGATTGAGATTAGCTCTTTTTTTAAGGTGAAAGCTTGTGCTTAAACTGAATGCCCATCTTTTTGTATTGTAGGAATAATTGTGCTATCGTTGTGTCGTCCATACGAGTAACTTTCTAGTCAACTTCTAAAGGCGAACTTGTGGTTTGTCGGTTCGCCGTACATGTGTTTGGTCTTTACCACACGCAGTAACATTGTAATAGGTCGGTTCAGTTGGTCAGGATTATATACAGGGCTGACTAGAAAAAGGTATTATCATTGTTATTGTACACAAGACGTAAGATAACTAATACAAATGGATCAGTAGCTGAGGCGAAAAAACTTGAAGATAGAGATTCAGCAAGGCTAGTATTTATCAGAAATCGCCTTAGTTGTAATTACTGAGGAGTCACTAACAACGACACATCGCCTTGTTCATTCCGGGATATTAGATATTCAGCCATTGCATATCTGATCAGTGCGGAATGTGTGCTGCAAACTACTTTGCCCAGTTTTTGTCCATGGGTGTATTTAGGTATTTTTGTTTTATTGCTCGTAGCAATCACGTGACGGTTATCTCCTTTGAGTATTTTGTGGTACGTTTGTGTATGTGAGTGAAATCGGTGGTGTGCAGAATGGAGGGAGTCTAAATGAGGGGTTTATTATCATTTGTTGGTGCTAGTAGTCATGTTTGATCTTCCCGTTGTTCCGGTTAAGTTGGGTGGATAAATGCAGTTCCAAATCTCACTGAGGACCTAGCAGAACAGGGTCCAATCATCCCATTTCTTTACAATCTAGACCCTGTATAATACGTGGCATCTGAACTAGATAGATTGGAAATTGGGTGTAGGCCTGTCGTCGGATGGCTACCTTTCTCTTTTGTGAATTGAATGGTCTGATTTTAAGCTGCAGTCCTCTTATCGTACGAAACAGTGACAGATCTGGGGGGAAATGTTGTGTTGATTGTTGCAGTACGGGTGTTGCGCACCTAGGTGGCAGTTAATGTAAGACTGGTTCTTAAGCGGACCGCTAGCAGGCCACAGTACTGACTTTCCGACTGCCCTTTTTGTCCCGGCTGTTTGAAAGCTATTATTTTTGCTGGGTGATTCAGCTGTCATCTTATTGCCTGCACCTGGCTCAGCACAGGTCGCGCAGCAGCGGACATCATTGTGCTGCTTGGGTTGAACAGATTTTAAAATCCGTTTTTGTATACACTTTATTTTGAATATTCCCCTCTTTCAGCGCACCCTCACACTCAAGCTGATCACTGGTTTGCTCCTTCGACTACCTCATCCTCAGCCAACTGAGTTATCCAAGCTACTCTTCAATGAGCAGACGCAGAGTGCTTCGGACGCTGATGGGACAAACACTCGCGCCCCCGCGTATGTGGCCTATGTACGGGCGGCCTCCAGACATCTGGCTCGTGAATTCAGACAACGTGAACGATTAACCTTCATGGCTGCGGCGAGTACAGTTGCTGTGCACGATGAGGATGCAGAGGCCCAGGCATCTTCTGCTCGCATACGGCTGGGAGGCATCTGCCTTTCCCGAGAGCAATCAACCAGAGCACGTGCAAGGCGCAAAAAGACTCAGGCACGTGGTTTCTTCCGCATTTTAAATGTCTCGTCACTTTCCTACCTTGCGGTAATATTTCATTCGCATTTGACCATAAACTGTTCTCCAATCAACTACTGTTTCTAAACATATCTGTCAAATTTACGCCAATAATTATATAGCTCATCTTTTGTTTCTCATTCTTTCCAGGCACGATTGCGTCGGGCTCTCATGTTGGGCACGGTCAGGCCGGAAACAGCGCAAAGTCTAGTTGCTGCTGCAGCCGCCAGTAGAGCGCACGCTGGTCCAGATCAGCTGATACACATGATCGAAGCCACTGAGACCGCGTTGAGTGAGGGTTTGGGTGGTGGTAACCGGCAGCTTGTTCATTCTCTCTGCACGAAAGCTAGTCTAGGTGCCAAAGCACGTCAACAAGCTCATCGTGTGAAAAAGGCGGCCAAGACAGCCCTGGGACTGGTTTGGAAACCGCTAGCCACAACGGAGTCTGACATCCCTTCCGTCCCTGTGAAAACCGTCAATCAGCGCATACAGACGAAGAGAAAACTCAAAGCTCTGCAGTGTTCCGAGGATGCACCAAGTAGGTTCAGTCATATTTTGACTGCATTCAGTCTTTTCACCTATTGTGTTGTCTTTATATTAAGACGTAAAACTGAAACGTTTTATCATTGCTAGCGAGTTTGGGATGGATCGGTGACCGATTTCCAAGCGGATTCGGAAAACCAAACAGATGAGCGTCAGTGCGGTGTTTTTCTGTGACAGTGCTCAAGCACATGGTGTCGGTGCTATGCCAGCGATAGCGCAGGAACAGTGAGCGACCCTATAATTCATGTTGCGAAAAGTGTCATCTTGGTGTCTTGTCTGTTGTGATCTTTTTGATTGACATCTGGCAACTCGGGTTTCATTTTACCGTTGTCTCTACACTCCGAACCCCCCTACCAATATAAACGGGTGTCTACTTTTCAATTTGAACGATTTATAACGATATAATCGTCAAGGATGTTTCGGCTACCAATGACGAATTGGAGCTCAAGTTGCCTCGTCTGCTGCTGTCAAAGTTCTGTCAGCCTAACATTATCCAGGCCGCGTGAGATCCATTGTGTCACGTGATTACGAACGCTTCACGGTATAAAAGCTGAGAATTTAACACACGTAAACGTTAGGTATTTCATTTTCATCACTGATCAGACAAGAAACAGGAATAAAGAATAAACGGTTGTTCATTAAGAAAGCGCTCAGCGTTCACTTAAAGTTTGCTTGGGCATCCCATCATGTAGGTATAAAGCACCCCATTCCACACGTTGTTGCACTCTGCCGCATCAACGTAAATCCCATCCAGTAAGCTCAGAGCATGTCTATGTTTCGGTACATTTTCAACTTTATCAATTGGGTATGATGACCATGCTTACCTTCTGCAAACCGTTGACATGTGTGGTAGTTTGGTTATCAGTGAGATGCAAATCAGCTGTCGAAATGTCGCAAAATGTGGGCGGGGGGCTTCTAAATGAACAGCGTATCTGTTCCTTACTGCTCCCGATTTGTGTGATGCATAGAGACAAAACGATCCAAACAGAGTTTGTTTGGGTAAAATTCGAAGGACTATACGGTGTAGAAGACTTCGAATGCCACATTATATGTAAATCACATGAAAAGACAGCTGGATACTAGTTGTTCGAGAGACATAATTCACACAATCTTGAAGGAGCACGCCGTTACTAGCTAGCCGAGAATTCAGGTGATTTTCGCAATTGACTGTGTATTTCAAAACTCAATGATTCCTATAACCGGAATGAAATGCTGACAGGCAATTGGAGGACGGTCATCTTCAGTGATGAAGAAACTGATTTTGATGGGCCTAATGAATAGATGCATTACCGGAACGAAATGAGAAAGGACTGATTACTATGTAGTCAACGCCAGTTTGGAGTGGCTCACTGATGTACTAGATTGTCTTCAATATTAGCGATCTGTGATATCTGACATTTCAGAAAGTAAATTAGCGTGGGTTATTTTGTGTGCTCGCATGTTCAGACCATTTGTAGCCATTGCTTAAACTAATGGCTATAGGAAATTGGACGTCTCAGAAGCAGATCTTCGCAATACGCACAGTGAACAGCGTATGCATGTCGTCTACATAGCATCGACAACTGGCAGTTGACCCCGATTAAAGTCCCTGGGATTTACTCCCTATACGAATGTACAGAATCAGATATAGGTTTGCGTCGAAACTGGAACTGATAGAAGCTCCGAGTAAAAATGTAATTACGCACACCTTTTGCACAAGCGACGCACAGAAATTCTCAAGATCCACTTCAAATCATCCCAATGTATACTTGGTTCAGGTGTCCGTATACCTATGAAAGACAATTTTGATATAACACCTGCGTACTGAAAGTTAATACATCTATAGAAACAAGCGAGATGTGTAGAAATATCACCTATCCGCAAAAATGTGAGACGGAGAGTACATTATAACGAAATATCATGGACAGACATGCAATTCGTTGTAGCGATACCTTCGTCGTTGTGGCGCTACAGTGTACCCTGTTTTCCAAACAAAATAGTTTATTTTTCATACTGTGGTACTGTCACCTGCGGGGTTTTGCTGCTACACAAAAACTGTTGTACTATAAGATAATATAATAGGTGAGCCGTGAAACTTCCGGATAGCCACTCATATTGGATCCCAACTGCACTAACATATCGCTATTCGACAATGGAAAAAAATCTGACTACAGCTACTTGTAGTTAGACATGGTAGCAGAAATCGGATCGGAGTTGAAATGAACGATGCTCTAACTGTGAGATTATGCGTTTCTTTTGACCACGCTTCACCTAGTCGGTTTGCAATTTTCATTCGATGTAGCACCCAAGTAATCATATTAAGTTTGCCATAGACAAACGCATAGCGTATAAACTGCCTTCTCCACACAACGATTTCCTTCAGAGTGGACGCCTTCGTACGACGGACACTTTCTTGGTGCATAAATGATTTTTCGCTGAAAGGCAGGGTCACTCGCTTTTAAAACGACCGGTTGGATTGGCATTCCCACTGGACACATAAAAAAATGACCCAAGTTGTATGAAATCGTTTGGAAAAAGCGGACTGAACTATACAAATTAGTGCGAGACGATGTATGGATATCAGATTGCGCCCGTATGACCATAGGTTCTCCAACGCTGCGTCCCGTGTGTAGGCTCTTCCAAACCAATATTTTATCGTATTTACGGTTGCCGTCTTGAACCTCTTATTTGCTTACTCGCTGATGCCACCCGATGCGAGCTGTCGAACGCGGATGTCAAAGGTCAAATTCCTAAAGACGGCTCGCGTCTCATACCCTGAAGAAACCATGTTTCGCTGCGGCAAAGTAATAAAGCCCTAATTGTCTCTTTATGTACGCCACCCCTAAGTCTCAGAGATATGGCTCTCTGTCGCCAGTGGTGCCCCAGATGTGCACCAGAAAAGGTGAGTCTTGAGTTAAATGTCTTTTAGCAATAAAGAGCTCGATGTCTATATAGTATGAACTGTAGCTAAAAGGAAACTGTATTCCAATATTATGGAGCAGTGCTGATAATTCAATTTATTAAGCATACTGAAGGAAATGCGCACGTATTGAGTATTAACCTAAATAATCAATGTGAAGACAACACAATAATGAACCGAATGTCAACAACAATCGCTATAAGCTGAGCTGTTCAGAGGTGGTTCTGGATTTCGGTTTGAAGACCAGCAGGTCATCTTGTTTCAAGCCTAGACCAAGAATGGTATCTCCGGGCTTTATGTGAGTTTCTCTATTCTGTAAATTCTGATCCATCACAATCAACTGCATGGCTGATGGCCCGGCCAGGTTAAAACGTCGACTGATCGCCATCATGGCGACCAACATCGGCGCATCCCTTCGCATTCGAAATCGCAACCCAGTTTGGTCGTCTGGGCCCAGTAAACGCAAACGCAACCACAGTGATCGGACGGCTGGATCAATTTCACTTTTGTCACCATAGCAATCGATGTCCTTTTTTAGTTCATCCACCGGTTTGACCTTCGACCCATTCTTGGAATGACCACTGCTCAGAGTATTCCACTTCGCAGCTGGCACTTTCACTGTCCGGTGTACACACGCTTTGTCGTAAGCTTTGCGTAAGTTGTCAAGTGAGCTTCTGAGGGAGTTGAATTGTTGGGCAGGAATGTAGGACCGTTTAATTGTACAATGGGACCCACGTATAACATTGAATTTGCGTTCATCTATGAGGCACAAATTATAGTACAAACTCAGTGCGCACGCCCCTGCGATGCTTGGTCTGGATTGTTGTCGACGTACTTTGTGAGAGGCAATTTTGTTTAGTTTAACAGACGATGCGAAAGAGGTACGCACATTAAAACTGCGAATGCCCTCAAAGCTCCATTTGTGATCAGCAGGCTCGCTTAACGAGCATTTACTCAAAAACACTGTACTGTACGATTGTGCGGTTGTTGAGGACAGACGGGCGGAAGGTTTATACCTAACCACAGGTGACGTAGAAGACGTAGTGATGGATGGCTCAAGATCACGCGATCTCAAATACGATTCCGTCCATTCTTGCATATACGCCGGTTCTTCTTTACACGCGATGGCGGGTCGGCAGGTTCCCATTTCTTATGGATCAGAGGTTTTCAAATAGTGCCGTTTCTGGAAACAGTGTGGTAGGAGTAAAGACGCTTCATGAAATGTCAATTTTCCAGAGACCACCCGTCAACTGG
The DNA here is from genome assembly GCA_014220965.1 of Paragonimus kellicotti. Taxonomy (NCBI): domain Eukaryota; kingdom Metazoa; phylum Platyhelminthes; class Trematoda; order Plagiorchiida; family Troglotrematidae; genus Paragonimus; species Paragonimus kellicotti. The sequence continues at coordinate 71,307 of LOND01002379.1, forward strand.
CACAGCTTTACAGTTGTTGCCGAAGTCGAAAGGAATCACGTGGACAGAAGACCACAATTATCGACCACCCATTTGAAAGGCACCAGTTGAGCTTTAGATTGTTCACCGAAGAAATCACAAGGAACTGCTAACGTGTTGTCATCACAAAGACTAGTAGCACCGAGCTCCTTGCTTTGTTTTGCTCATTATCAAGTGCACTGTTCCCAGCACGAAATGGTTGAATCCTGAAGCGGTGTGATGGTTAAGTGGTTTCAACCGGACGACATCGGGATAGTGTCATGTCAGACAAATCATTGTCCAGTTGGTCATCGTTGTTCAGTACAACAAGCATAAAGTCGTTTCGTATCGAAAATGAACGTGGTCTTTCGTTCAAGAAAAACTATTCGTTACAGCCGACTGTTGTGTGACTGCTGCCCTTAATTGCAGTCTGCTGATCCAGTGTGTTTGGTTAGGACCTTTAGCTGTACTACCTTCCAAGTGTAGGTGTTACTGACAGTATCTCGGTTAGCATGAAATCACGTATAACAGTCAGCAGTAGCAACAAATGTTGATGATTAGTGATCTTATCTCTTTTATCTTTCATTACGCTTTAAAAATATTAGACGTGCTGAGGGTCGCTGATCACTGACGCACGGAACCGGGTTGAAGGAGCATTGCGGCTTCAAACGTCCTTCTGGATGTATCGAACCTGAAATGAAAGTCAACAGAAGGGACTGGTGCCTTCTGACGACAGCCAGTTTTAATCTGTTTGCTTCTAGTTATGCTCTTAGTGAGCGTAGTGATTTTTCAGCATCCGTACGCGCAGCGCACCGACGCCTAAACAGCATATAGAATTGGATCCAAACGTCTCAGATGTGTATCTCGTCTGACGAAGGAGCAGAAGAATAAAAATGGTTTGGTGATGCGGATAGTACGGTGCTCTGTGGCGTCAAGTCATCTGGATAAGCTAGTCTTGTCATATTTTGTGTTGTCCTGATAGAAGGCGGCTCTTACGGAGGACAAGCGACCAGATATGTGCGGTACAGCTCACGTACATTCGTCGCGTAATGCGGCAGCAATGAAATAGTCTTGTTTTGTTTGGGACTAGTCATTGTATGCATTTACGATGCGCTGACCTAAATAATCTGAACGTCAAACGCAATCTCAGTGATTGACCAACTTTGTTCCTCATCCCTGTTTCTTGTTTGGTCTGTGAATTAGGAGGGATTCATTTGCTCCATATATAGCTGTAACGTTCGAATTTTTACTGAATTCCTCAATGTTGCTTTCTTTTAATTCCAGAGTTGCGAAACCGCCACGAAACGTCAGCGATCTACTTGAGCTTCTCTTCCTCTGTGGAACCTTTCCTCAAACCAGTGGCTTTTGTACAGCTTACAAGCTGGTTACTGTTCTTTGTGCATACTATTTACGTGTACCTTGTTGCCATTGTACAAATAATCACGACGAACGTTGATGGATCATTGAATTGGCCTTCCCATCTTCGCACCATCTGTTAAATAGCTGGTTTAACGCTGCCTCATTTATCTTCTAAAAGTTTTCTATCGTTGACTAGTCTGACCTGGTACCACTAGTGTTTGTACACCATTATACATATCACGTGAATCATGGCTAGCGGAGACCAGTTCATACTGAACAATAGGTGAGGATGACGATATTACCACAAGCCGAAAAGTTGTACACTAAGCGAACGTTGACCTAATACACTTGACGACGTCTTCAAACCCTGGCTAGATAAGTAAAGGTTTGCTGATCCGGGGAATTCTGTTGGGTAGGACAGAAAAACAGACTGGGAGACAACAATACTGCAAGTATGCTCAATTTCGTTGGACCGCTCAACTACTAGACGAAACGGCAAAAACACGGTTTTAGTCCCAGACGTTTCAGCGACATCAATACTGAGCCCTAACCCGTGCTCAGGTTCACAGGTACGCGAACATGAACAAAGATACACGGTTCACTACTCAACAAGGCATCAGCGGTGTTGTTTCCGCAGGCAAAGCACCTTTCGAACGCCGAGGTCATGGGCGAACTAGTGTCAGGCAAGAGGATTGTTTTGCACATCCGTTGACCAAGACTGAAGTAATACATCTTCTAAAGCTAACAGCCGTTTGGTGCGCAGTCTGGTTCTCACGTGATACCTTTCCGTTCATTGTGTTAAATCCATCGTATTTTCATGGGTGGGCAACTTAGCAACTGCAGCTCACATAGTTTAAGAAACACCATTCCCTGTCGTGCTCGTGCCGACAAATCCACTGTGGACCACCCTACAAAAACAGTTCGCTCCCGCATCTCGAACTGCTTCATGTTCCGGTTTTTGGTTGTTCGATTCGTGTTCCTTCCAGTTCGCCTCCGTTATTTCGCAATCACTTGCATCACTCGGAACCCACCTTGTACCGGTTTAGCTAGCAACAAAGATGTGTTAGGGAATCCATTTTTTCCGTCCAAAACCGCCTCCTTTCCTCGAGAAAACGATTTTATCCAATCAGAATGAGCGGAAATGTCGTGAACAATCGAGAGGTAACCTTGACTGGTGCCGCATGTTAGGTTTGAGATAATAAGCCCGTTCCACGGCGGAACCACAATTCTGCGAAGAACTTTAAGGAGTTCATGTTGGACGCCGTAATCACCATCCGACAGATGCAAACAGTATCGGTGACCGTTGCGTAATAAAAATCAAGACTTAGTTTTACAGAAAACGTTGATATAAAACAGGCGAATTTCTCGCAGAGTTAGCTGTTTTAATAAACTTTGAACGTGTTGATACCATATGGAAACCTTATATGAATACTTTACTATGAAGAAAAACTTCATAGAAGACAGTGATAATCTGCAGTCCTTCAAATAAAGACCTGAATAAGCGGACGGACGAGCAAGTAACCTGTTCAGAAGAATGCAAACGTGTGCGAACAACTTCCGGGGAGTTACCTGAGGTATAAATCGCTTCGTATAAAATGCGATACTACTGAACCCTTTTCTAGATATTCATGCAACCTGAGCATTAGTAACAAGCGGACGTGGCTGAGTGCATCGACACGAAATATCGGTCGCGCCTAATGTAAGGTCAGTGGCCACGTTGTCAACACTGTTGCGTTCATAAGTACGTAGGCCGAAGTTTAAATACCGATAGCAGTAGGGATGTGCACGAGTAGCGAGCTATAACAACAGCGAAACTCGAGTCGACTGCTCCAGTTCGGATAGGACTTGCTGAAAAATATTTCCAACTACGAAATCTGTGGTCAGCGTGTGAACAGTTCTCAGTGTACCCCAATCGAATTAAATACTGCTCACTGGTAAACAAAGAAGGCGTGTTAAGGTCGCGTTAAATTAGCAGTGAAAAGGATGCTCAACTGGTTCGCCAAATGGCAATGGGGTTGTTGGAGCATGAAACTCACTTAAGGGTACTAAAATATTTCATAAAGGAAAAGTAGCCTCCTGTTAGGTTCTTTGTGGTCATCATCATAAACAGCAATACGTCACTGGTGCTTAACTGCCACACAACCGTGAAGAAAAAAAATTAAACCCTGTACAGGAAGACGGAAGAAAAATGGAGAGGGAAATGGACCTAGCTACGTCTATATTCAAACATAACATCAAGGCGCCTACACCTTGCAAACAAACAACCGAGCTGTAAGTGAAAGTAAGGCGTCATCAGCAAGACAGCTTCCTTACGGCTTTCACTGCCCCGCGTCATTAAGTGCACTCACTTCACAGACAACTCGGCCAAACAACAACATTCACGCCACTGAGCTCGATTAGCCGCCATCTCACCTAACGTCTCAAGCCACCGACTCTGTGAGTCGCGAGGGCCCCAGCCCGGGAGACGAACCCGATTTAGAATGGCAAACCAGTTGGTGAAGAATTTTATTTTCGTACGTCAGGTCATTATTTGTCCACCTCCCATTGTACAATTAAACGGTCCTACATTCCTGCCCAACAATTCAACTCCCTCAGAAGCTCACTTGACAACTTACGCAAAGCTTACGACAAAGCGTGTGTACACCGGACAGTGAAAGTGCCAGCTGCGAAGTGGAATACTCTGAGCAGTGGTCATTCCAAGAATGGGTCGAAGGTCAAACCGGTGGATGAACTAAAAAAGGACATCGATTGCTATGGTGACAAAAGTGAAATTGATCCAGCCGTCCGATCACTGTGGTTGCGTTTGCGTTTACTGGGCCCAGACGACCAAACTGGGTTGCGATTTCGAATGCGAAGGGATGCGCCGATGTTGGTCGCCATGATGGCGATCAGTCGACGTTTTAACCTGGCCGGGCCATCAGCCATGCAGTTGATTGTGATGGATCAGAATTTACAGAATAGAGAAACTCACATAAAGCCCGGAGATACCATTCTTGGTCTAGGCTTGAAACAAGATGACCTGCTGGTCTTCAAACCGAAATCCAGAACCACCTCTGAACAGCTCAGCTTATAGCGATTGTTGTTGACATTCGGTTCATTATTGTGTTGTCTTCACATTGATTATTTAGGTTAATACTCAATACGTGCGCATTTCCTTCAGTATGCTTAATAAATTGAATTATCAGCACTGCTCCATAATATTGGAATACAGTTTCCTTTTAGCTACAGTTCATACTATATAGACATCGAGCTCTTTATTGCTAAAAGACATTTAACTCAAGACTCACCTTTTCTGGTGCACATCTGGGGCACCACTGGCGACAGAGAGCCATATCTCTGAGACTAGGGGTGGCGTACATAAAGAGACAATTAGGGCTTTATTACTTTGCCGCAGCGAAACATGGTTCTTTCAGGGTATGAGACGCGAGCCGTCTTTAGGAATTTGACCTTTGATATCCGCGTTCGACAGCTCGCATCGGGTGGCATCAGCGAGTAAGCAAATAAGAGGTTGGGAAGCGGATATTTGATAGTGATGACCTTGCAAGTTTCTTTGTTAAATCCTTACATTTCCACAAACTTAGATGGGTGAGCTATTTTCTAAAGATGCCAGCTAGTCGTCTGCCATACCGAGCACTCTTTGCGGCCTATTGGCGTTCGGTGGCGAGGCGGACAAATAATGACCTGACGTACGAAAATAAAATTCTTCACCAACTGGTTTGCCATTCTAAATCGAGTTCGTCTCCAGAATTGTGGACCTCACGACTCACAGAGTCAATGGCGGGAGATTTTAGGTGAGATGGCGGCTAATCGAACTCGGTGGCTTGAATATTGTTGTTTGGCCAAGTTGCCTGTGAAGTGAGTGCAGTTGATGACGTGGGGCAGTGGAAGCCATAAGGAAGCTGTCTTGCTGATGAGGCCTTACATTCACTTGCAGCTCGATTTTTTGTTTGGGATGTGTCGGCACCTTGATGTTAAATGTTTGAATATAGACATAGCTAGGTCCATTTCCCTCTCCATTTTTCTTCCGTCTTCCTGTACAGGGTTTAATTT
>LOND01002381.1:17502-35956 GCA_014220965.1 Paragonimus kellicotti
ATACCTCTACTCCATCACAGCACCCAACCATCTCCAATCGGAATGGAACACGTGGGATTACTAGGATTTCCGCTGTCGCCAGTGAGCGAAACGGAAAGCCCGCAATCGGAAGGGCAGAAGTTGAACGTCTATGAAGGAAACCAGCACATGATCGCTATGTTTTCTCCACCCACTGCGGACAGCACCCCGTCTCTATACGCCACGCCGCTGCCTTGGGATGTAAGTCATTTTCGGATACAGTTTGACTTCCCACTGTAATAAACATAACGCTTGCATGATCTGCTAATACATTTCTTTGGAAGTTGCCATGAAAATTCCAGGAAGCGACCGTTCAGCTAATAGCTCACACCATATTATTTTCCCAGACAAAACTAATTGTTGATTATAACGTTATTTACAAGGTGGTTGATGCTAAATTCGTGTTCATGTTCAGTGTTACACAAACAAGTGCATGTATTCGAAAGTACATTAATTAGAAACATGCCGTCATGTTTAGGGAACAAAAACATGCTCATTTTCGCGACTAATAAGAAATAGGCGATAAAAAGCGTTCACATGTAAAGTACATGAAATGTCCAAGCGTACTCAGGCAGATACACTAGTCCAAAACAGCCTATTTTACACAATCTGGCACATTTTAGTCAACGTAGTCTGAATATTTCAGGCAGTTGATATAGAAAGAATACCATAACTTGCTACAGAACAAATGTTCATATTAAACAAAGAATCTCAGGGATTTCGTTGTCGTCAACCCTAAATGTTTTACAGACTGGAGAAGGCGTACAATCTTAACCTACACCCGATTCCGTGTTGAACGGTGACAACAGATTATGTAGTAAAAAAATGCAAAAGAAGATGAAAAAACAGTTTCGTTTCGGAAATGGTGAACGTCAATTAGTTTACTTGTCACGCGAGCCCTTATATTTTATGTGGATGAGGAACCATAACGCACTACACACTCGAACTGCACAATTGTAGTAGGCCTAAACATCATTAAAACCATCGTTCTGGCAATACACAATTGAAGTTGGAGAAAAGGTAACCCAACAACGCGTACGCCTGTAAAACTGACTTTTGCTGTTACTGTAAGTATACCCAAATAAACGTCACGTTCTTGGTTCTGAATTTGTGGATCAACTGGTGTCAGTAGTGAGATAGTGAATACATGAACAACAAGGTTAACCGTACGCTCGGAGTGATTGTGCGTCTATTTGAACCTATAATATATGTATGAGAAGTAGGCCGATCGATATGCAATATCGTTCGGCCAAAAAACGCAGCATTCTAATCGGATGCATATTCTTGTTTAGAGCAGAGATAATACTGGTACTGTTGATCTAGCTACGGATGGTTTACCAAAAATCCAGCGACCATGATGGAGACTACAGTTTAGAATACTCACTGGAGGAAAAGGCAGGAAGACTGTCACAGAACACTTTGGGAACAATATTAATTTCTGAAGCATTTGATCATGAAATCTTGCACGAATGAGGTTTCGCGAACTTGGAGTTCAACTTCGCTTCGATTGTTGAAAAGACAAATCATGTGAGACTTTCCACATGTCAGCATCATACTTTTTTGGTCCAGTTTAGCAAAAGCGAATAAGTAGTGTCAACACTCACTTCCTTTCCCTCACTTAAACGAAAAACCGAAAGCCTTACAGGCAAACAGGTAGAATGACGATGAGAAAAGGCCAACTGGCGACCTTAACTTCAGTAAGTTCCCCAAGCTTTTTGTCACATCGAGCCACTTATCCTCATTTGGCCAAATGCGACTCAACCTGTTACGGCGTAACATCGCCATTGACGTCATGGAGAAATCATATCAATCAAATTTGCGACGAGTGTACGAAACATTAACCTGGAGACTGTGAAGTCATCTTTAGATACATTGAATCCCATCTTAACACACGGAAGCAAATAACGCAATAAACACGGGTACTATCTAATTGTCTCTGAAGCTTACTAACATCGAAAAACTTTGTCTCAGCACAGCAGCATTTATTTTGTCGATTTTAAAAATACGGTAACACTTCTCCCATGGTAATTTGTAGGGTTTATCGTCTGTGTTCTTCATTCGTGCATTGCCTAGAAAGGAACGTAGTGCCTGCATCGTAACTCGTTCGTCTTAGGGGCATAGAAATTACGCTCACAACAAGAGATGATCCATTGGGGTAGTTTGGTAAATGCTTCCTAAACACTAATTACGTTGTCAACACTGAATCTTCTTGTCAAAAATCCAAACAGAGTGAGACGTCCGAAGGAGAAACGCTCGGCTGGAGACCATCCCCGTTCCCTGTACACGATTGGACCGAATCAGATGATTTTGAAGAGGCGATGCGAGCACGCCGTTGGAATCCAATGGGAACAGCTTACCAGCCAGCCGAAGACAGTCCATCGCCGGATCCCATTCGTGGCCTCCCTCGGAATCCTACAGGTCGTACTGGTGTTGGTGGCAAAGGACGATTACCAGTTTGGGGGGCCAATCCAGCTGTGATCATCGTACTGACCAGAGAACAGAAGCCGAAGGAAAAAAGAGCGCGAAAAACATTTGTTCGGTCTTCTGATCGATTGCGCTTGGAATATGCCTTACTTGTACATAGGGTCGCTTTCCAACTACCGTGGGTGAGTGAATACGTCTGCCCGTTCATTAGTAGATATTTGATTTTTGTTCAAATTTTCAAGTGGTGCATATGAGAAACGAAAGCACAAGAAATTATTCATAGATTAATGCATGAATTCTTATGAGATTATCCTAATTCTTAAATTTAAAGTCGTCATTAAACAAGAAGCTAAACCTGTTGCACACAAAACTCCTACTTCATTTTTAAAACCAACCAAGACAAGACCTGGGGATCAGGCTTTAGAATAACCGCCAATAAAGCTACAGACGGAGCATTCTCATAGACTGAAGCCTCTTTTAAAATATTTCACATATAAAAGACCTTGCTAAGAAATGTGGCCAAACTTTCTCCTCACGAAATGTGCACTTCGAGCTAAACCCACGCTGTCGAGGAGAAGAAGGACGCCCCTCAAAGACAGTTCTCAGACGCATACTTTTTAACATGCTGGTAAGCTTAAATAATCGCCGAGAAATGCAATCTTGTTTGGCCTGTTCATTAAACTTCACGCCCACAGTCATATGGGCGTTCTAAACTTGAAACTCTCAGAGCGCACATCGCCACTTCACTGTTGGCTTCGTTGTATTAGGATGATTTGCTTGTCCACCGTTAACTCATAGTTACTTCTCGTAGTTATTCCTATCGTATATATATATACATATATATCGTAGTTACATATTTTACAACGCAGACTGTGGTAAAGTAAACACCTTTAATGTTCAGGTGCTGAGTACTCCAACTCTGCAAAAAGATCTCGAACTATGAGATCATGGAAACGGCAAAGTTTGCGAATTTTGGCGCTCTAAATAGCTTATAAGGGACACCAAAAGTCAACTACACGATGACATAGGAATAGTGATCCACTGCTGGGTTTTCGAATTCGTCTCAACAACATACACGTAGCGGATGCAAACAGTAAATGAAGACCAACACATGCGCGACCAGTCAGTGTGGTTGTCCAATAAATTACCGATGATGGAATGACAAGTACTGGTTTACGCACGACTGACTCATAGACACACAGGGTATCCATCAGAACTGTCACATAGCCCGATAGTTTGGGACCACTGTTATCCGTCCTGTCCGCTGTGCTTGTTGAGGACGAACACACTATCAATGGGAAGAATGTCAGAACAACGGTTACAAACCAAGATAACTTTTCGATAAATTCTTTTCAAAGATCTACAGCTATAATTCTGATAAATTATCAAAAAGAAAAGAATCTGCTCGCAAGACCGATCGGCACTTGAGATGGTATTCAGTGAGTGCAAAGTGAGAGACAATGAATATCTATAAGGTTTCTGAAACGTCACTTTCTAAATGCCGCACCAGGGAACTGAAGAGAACAGGCGATATGTGCATCAACCTTCAAAGAAGATATTACTGGTGAGTTCCTCGCCCGAAAACTAAACAGAGCGTCAAACAAAACCATTGTTGCAGCTCATCATATCGACAACTTTCAAAGTCGACGCATCAGTCGCATTTTTTGAAGGGTTTGTCGCCTTGTCTCATCATTGCTATGTGGTTACATCATTTCAACTAATTACAGGAAGCTAGTTATATCGGGTGTATAATAAGAAGACTGGCTGAAGGACCAAAGGGCTTAGCCAACGGTAGAAACAGCTCTACTTTCAGCACACCTCGTCGACAATGGCCAATAGATTGTGATCAATCAGGCATTTAAAGTGTTTTTTCGCCTACCCAATAAGTTCTAAATCGACTGCGTACAGCTGATGCTATCAGCATTCGTGTATTGCAACCGAAACTGTGTCTACAAAAGAAGTTACTACATGTCGTCCACTTCCACTGGCCAAGTTGTAGTCACTCGAAATGCAGCCCAGCATAAACAAACACCTCTGTAAACCTTACTGTCTTCCTCCTTCCACTTTGCGGCGAACCCTGGCCGACTTCTATCCTTAATGTGTCATCTTTATCTATTTATCCTACACCTGCTAAACACCTCACTCACTCTGCATGATTTAATCTCTTATTCATCAGTACCGTCCCATTTGATGTCAACTCCTCATTCTGTAAAATCAATCATATACACACACACTAACTATCCAGTTTTGTCCTGAAAGAGAATCTTTTGAAGGTACCTTAATCGAAGACGCATGTGGTGTGGGCGGCGGGGATGAAGTGGTAATGAGTCTGAGGTGGCGGAGGAGCGAAGAGAGGAATATAGTTAGTCCATTTACTTTTCTCGCATCTTTCATTTTCCCGGTTTGATACGCTCATTTCATTACTGCTTAGTTCTATGTTTCAGTTTTTGGTTCGGCATCCAAGCACATGCAATGGATTGGATTGCACAAAATCTTTGGTCGATCTGTTTGTGAACAAACGACTTGAAGAAATCTGTCAAACTCAGCCCGGCAATCGAGAGCCGTACGAGAAAACTGCGAAGGCCTACAATGAAGCACAATTCCAACAGGTAGGGAATGTCTTGACATCTTTGATTAAATCACAGAAAAAACAAGAATGGTCAAGAGCTAAGAGTGCGAAACAATAAGTAGGTGACAGATCGTGTGAGGCCCACGTATGTGAGCAATGTTATTGGGGTGAACTACTAAGGTGGATTAGAAAACTGATTGTTCGTACTTGCATTATCTCAGTGGTTAAGATTAACACAGACTATGATCGTAAGGGAACAAGTAATAGCAGACGGTAGCATTTTTTGATTGATATACCTAGTCAGAAATTCAAATTGAATAGTTATGAGCATAAAAAGTGGAAACTGTTAAAATAAACTGACTGTTAATTCCAGTCTATGTTGAGACCGCTGATAACAACATTCGTTGAACGTGGTTCCCATTTTAAACAGTGATCACAGTTCAGTGGAACAAGGTGAGCAAGAAAGAAAAAAAATGTTCTTTTAAATGTTGTAGCACGAGTAGAGAGCACGTACAAGAAAAGTGTAGAGATACAATCTGTATTGCTGTTGCTATCCGTAGCATAATAGTTCCGGGTTGTTTATTCCCATGTTTTTAACTAAAAATGAATTTTCATAATGCAAGTTCCGGAGATTACCGAGAGCTAGTCTATTGGTTCCGATGCTGGTCGGATCAGCGACACTCCTAAAGTTCATATAACTCAAAATGTCAGACAAGTGTAGTGTTAATGAGTTGCTAATCGTGACACCGATCGGTAGTGATGCCCACTGACTTAAAACCAATCGAACTAAATTGTTAGTGATGCAAATAAATAATCACTTGTTAAACTAAACAATTGAAATGTATCAACTTTCAGACTGTAATCAACGGTCAAAACTAATAGGACTGAAATTCACTGTCTGAACAGCACTCGCATATGCGCTAGCAGAATTCCAAATTTAAAACATTGGATTTCTTTTAACAACTTAATCCATGCACAGAAAATACATACTTTGCGATGTTAACATTACGTTTCACTCACATCAGTCGCAAACGTACGACAGACTAATAGAGATAGACAACGTATGAGCATGCACATATTCACATCAAGCATTATATCATCAACACCATGGCAACACAATAAGTTGCTTCGAACACTTTCGGCCACATAGCGTCAGCTAGTGAGTTCTGATCAACATAGCTACCGGTTCTGATTACGTAACGGAAGTTCTGAATAATCCCAGTGGGTCAACTTGCTGACATGTTTTCATGAGATGCCTAACAATCGATGATGCACAATTTCGAGCAACCGATTCACCGGTTTGAGATTGTTCTAACCAGTTCGGAACGTGTTCTCCCACTCACTCAGACAGCTGTCGGTCTGTTCTGCCTATGTAAACGTCACCGCAACTGCAAGTGAACTGGTAGACAACGTGAGACAGAATGGTCAGACAAACTGCGTTCGCGATTGTGTAGAACGGGTCCTTTGGTGGTTTGAACCAAGCGTAATTGGGCAGCCGCATACGTACGGGATAGGGCAGACTTCAATTTGTGCCTGATGTCGTTTGCCAGATGATCCCCTTTGAATTGCAGAAATAGAAATATATCTTTCTTTTGAGCTGTTTGAACTGGCTCATTGCACCTTGTTCATCATGCTGTGAATGTCTATGAACTTTTCAGGATATCCGTTTGCCAGTAACGTTTTTCTCAGCATTTCTTGTTCCATCTGCAGCTTATCAGGGGTGCAAATACGTCTGGCCCTATGAAATAGGGTTTTCACCAAACCCCTCTTGTATGCTATCGGGGCAAAGCTGGAGAACTGAAGATATTGTCCGCCCCATGTTGCTTTGCGATGGACCGATCGTTGTAATGTCTCAACCTCACGCCTGCTGAAAGCTAAAATGTTGTTTGATTCGGATTCCTGAGACAGGAATGGGTTTAGGTGAATAGAGTTAGGACGATTAAAAAACAGACCAAAATTATCAATTTCTGTAAAAATCAAAATATCAGCGTACCGTTTGTACAATAAGGCTTTGGCAATATTATCTGGGACTTGCCGTTCAATCATTCCCAAGATGTCGGCTAATGTTGGGCCTAACGGACTACCCATAGCCACTCCGTCTACTTGTTTATAAGAAAGCCCTTCAAAATTGAACCTGACATTTTCTGTACACAGTAAAATGAGATCCTTCAGATATTCAAATGGAATACCTATATCACAATTTTGGATAGAAATAAAAATCTGTCTAACGAAGAACAAGATCTGTGAAAAGGGAATCAATGCCAATCGAATACACAGCTTGAGAACTCACCGACACACATTCTAATGTCTTTGCTGAATCAAAACTATCTACTTAGGTCATTCAAAATAATGTTACGCAATCAGAACCCGAAGCTATCGGTCTTTAGCAAAGCTATGTTGACCAGAACTAACAATCTGTCGTTATGCGCCCAAAGGTGGTTGTGGCAACTTATCGGGTTGTTGTGGCGTTGTTGACACAATACTTGGTGTGATCGTTTGCGTGTCCATACCCTATCTTTATTTGTCTAACATACGTTTGTGACTGATGAGAGTAAACGAAACATTAACAGACCACAACGTATGTATTCGTTCTGCACTGATGAAATTCCAAGTTGTCAGCGTAAGTCTGTAGTCTAAGTTACAGTTGAACTCAGCATCTGCCAAGTGAAATGGAGGGACGGTCCACCAATAGTTGTACGGTTATGATCCATTGTTAGGTAGGTCAAACTTGTCCACTCCAGACCGTTTACAAGTATTAGGATTTGTGACTGGATTTGTCCTTGTTTAGGCCCTGTTGTGGCCGAGTGCCTACTGTTGCGGATGGCTCGTGTACTTTTATCCAACCACCCGTTTACACCTGTTCGTCCTGTTAGCCGTTGGCGGTTCGGCCATAATGGACCAATAGGTTGTCACTTTCCGATTGGTTGATTAGCAGACTGGCCACATTTGCTGTTAATGTGACGTCTGTTTTGGTCCCATACTGAGTTGTATAAACCAATGTACGCTCCCACAATTCATGTCCTGACTGCGGAGAGTTATAACAGACTTATCACCTGAACGGAATCCAGATCGGCAGGTCCCGTGTCATTGACCAGGATCCTGTCCACTAGGCCCCCGTTTCCATGTGTGCCCTTTGTGACACGGGGTGATGAAAATCGCTGATATGATGTGCTAACACACACACACACACACTGGTGGATGCAGACTGCTTCAGGTTGTCAGCGTGTACTGAAGATGGAGTCCAAAATCGACCAACGGATATAACAGAGTAAACGTCAAAAGGTGTTAATTTTTAACTTCACAGTTGTTAATAAACTAGTGCTAAAAATTGTGTCTGTTCTACTGCGAAGTTGATGGATCGACTATTTTTGTTGCTTCTGTTCACAGGTATGGAGCGGGTACCTGAACGACATGATCAACACGGATAACGCATGGATTGAACCAAACGTTTTCAATGTACACTTCCAACTTGGAGAGACGGAACAAACCGAAATACTCCGAGTGAGATCTTTAAGTTCAGCCTACCAGATTTCATCAGTCAGTGTTTGCTTTTAACGCGAGCAAGGTAGATCTGCCCGTGCTGAAGTTTAAAAACGGAGCTACATCTTAGAATATACATGTTATGAAATTTAAGATAGCAGATAATAGATTGCCCCTCAGCGTGTAATCAACCACCTAGACAGTGTCTGTGTTGACGTCAGTTGCACAAATGTTGTGAACAGCTGGTAGATTAAATAAAAACACAGAGCCGAAGCAGACTAAATCACAGACTGAATAATTTCTATTCCAGCGTCATTTGTGCTCTTTGAAACTAACTTGTTGGGGCATCATTGTGGAAGCATGTGAAAAATGAGTACAAACCTTGTGATCGGAATACGACCGATCCATGCCTATAGTTTTAAATGAAATCAGGTTGCCAGAAGGCATAATAAACCAGTCTTCTTCTTCTTTTAGACAGGGGTAACCCATCAATTGCAAGCATTTGGAGACTGTTCCTGTTAGTAGTAGGACCTGGTGGTGAGGATAGCACTTTCCCACTACGGAACTTCAGACCAGGAGTGCAAGTAGGCAAATACGAGGTTCAGTAGAATACATGTGCCTGATAATACTTGCCACGCAAACATTCTGGCGAAAGTATTTGACATGGATCATTAGGAGGTGAATAAAATGCCAGGCTCATTGGTCATACCTCTTGAGTACACATCAAACGGAAATGGCCCGCAGATTCTCGACTAGGCTTATATCCAGACAACAAGATAATCAGTCAAGCACATTTATTCCCTAAGGTGCCACATTTCTGTAGGGTGAATTGTATATGTTGATGTGCTGTTTTGCTAAAGATCTACGTCATTTTTGTATGCGGCGTGTTAAAGAGCGACCACGGGGTTCCTGAAAATGAGGGATTCGGCCTTATGCCATTGGTTGAGATGCTGGCAGACGGTTCCGCTCTCGTATCACGCTTCACCTCTCCAACATCATCCCTCGTTCGTTAAAAGACTTGATTAGGTGATCCCATAATGTTTCTAAACACACTTAGCAACATCTATTGTTCACGACAGAATTTGTAGTCAGTACGGTGGGAATCCAAATACCAATGTGATATAGCCCTCTGGCAGACACCAAACCCTACTATTCAAGGACATCATTACAATTAGCCACCTTCAATGTTCGAATACTGCTATGTAGACACAGAATGCAGCTCTTTCACAAACGTTGGGGGCTCTGGCCATCGACATCCGTCGCCTTGCTGAAACAAGATTTCAGGATCCTAGCCCCGAAATACACCTCTAATCTTCGTCGGCTGATTCACATTGCATGTACAATCTGCCCCTACTGGAAGGCTTTGCAGCCCAACCCATTGACCGAGCCGATGTTCGAACCGCCCTAAGCGCATGCGGTGAGAAGGCGCTACTTGACCAGATTCCCATCAACAGTAGTCGTTACGCTGGCAGACTTGAAGGCACGGTTAGAGCATCGACAGATGCCCGACCGTAGTCCAGAGGCTGTGAGAGATGATTTTCATCATCGGTTCATTAGCCCTTTGCACACCGTGTGGCGCACGAATACTGCAATACTGGCTGGTGACCTAAATGCTCCCGTAGGCAGGCTAAGTGCTGATTAACATGACTTAGGACGCCCACAATCTCACGGTAGCCGTCGAAAAGACAACCGCAAACGGTTGTTTCAGCTTTGTGTTGACAAAGGGTTATTTCTGGCGAGGGCCAGTTTTAACCCCTCTACACATCAATGCGCTCCCCGGCGACCAACGTCAAGTGTCCACGACAAAGATCGGTCATACAGCTGTTAGCTAACGATAATGTGGTTGTTTTCAAAACTGAGTAACCTGGAGCAACTTTCTGGGTTCTTATTGTGACACGTCCGCTCTATGTCCTCGGTTGAAGACCACCTAATCATCAAACATAAATCCACTATCTTTAAACCGTGCATGCTTCTAGCCTAGGAGCTCACAAATCGGACAACATCAGAGCACACATGGAAAGATTACAGAGATGAGTGAGACAGACAAAGAGAGACACTGACGAGACGTTATCCAAACTGTAATCTTTTTCGAAAATCAGGGTATGACAACGGATCTTATCATGTATTCGAAATGTTACAATAAATATTAACCACTTAGAGTTCCCTTTTTACATTTATTCACATACATAATTACAGGGTAACAGGGAGAAGGTGCCCCAACTACTCCAAGGCTTGCCTTGAGGGAGTCCTTGAAAATATTCAACGAGAATGGTAGCAAACATGGAGTTAACTTTTTAAGTTTTATTCCGTAAAACGTCTGTCGTCAGATGGCAAAAAATTGCCAAGGTGTCCAGAAGTAGATCAAAACAGTTAACATAACAAGGGTTCAAACCTTCGACCGTGTAACTGACAGTCAGCGTCGTGTAGCTTAAAGTCGTGTAAAACAATTGCCTTAAAACCGTGTCAACTAGACAAAGCATCTGGCGAGAAATTAATGGAAGACAATTCAGTAGAACAGATTCACTTGGCCAACTACATAAAACATGCAAGCAAGGAAAATACTTAGTCAAGTAGAGTTTCACTGAGTTTTTGCGAGGAAGAAAGTATAACATTTGTGTGGCTTCTTCATCTCGAGACGTTTCGATGGGGCCCTAGGGATGTACATGATTCGGACTTTTGGCAATTTCTGCTATGGAATGAGTGTCCCTCGCACTGCTGAAAGGGGAGGTGAACGGATAACCATTGGGGAGGTGTTTGGTGCCAGCAACTAACAACCACCGCGTAATTTTGAAGTGAAGCGAAACGCGAAGAGGGTAGGAAATGTGAACTAGTATTAGCCGACAATGAAGTTAAGACAGTGATCGTGAGGATGCTCTTCAAAGCAAGTGCAACAACGAAAAGGATCGCGAGAAAGTTCGTTGGGAACGTCAAACGGATTAATAAAGCTGTCATGAACAATGTCCACGAGTAGCCAACAGTCAACAGTTTAGTCACTTTTGATTAGCTACAGCTAAGTTGTCAGCACTAGCTATTCTGGTGAAACACTCCAGAATGCGCAAACTCTGACGGCGAAGTTGCTTTGCCTGCGTTAACGGCGGCTGCGTTATGACTAGTTTACACTGACATTCTGAGGTGCACAGAACTAACCGCTTGGAGCACTGTCCTACTGGGAGGTCTGATACAAGGTAGAAATGCGGAATCTGTAGAAATCCCTCAAACGCCTCTACTCCAATGGAAGCACAAAAAGTAGTGCATAGGAAAACGTTTAAGTTCCGAAGAGGCCCAACTAGCGTGTTGAAGAGGCAAGCGAAACACGTTACTAAGGCTCTCATCAGTGCTTTATTCGATAAAGTTAGATGACCTTTCGCAAGCATGACGAGCGCCAAAAAACGGTGCTTGAGGAGAGGTCTGTAAGGATTATTGTTCTACGATTCCGCTCTCAAGCGACCCCGTTTGAAAAAAAACTCAAATACAGCATTTCCTGATGTTGTAATATTCCATCTGTATGATTCTTGATTCAATAGTTTTAGATAATAGATAGTTATGCACTGACTGGTGACAGTGCTGAAAACTTTCTACCTTCCGAAACAAAGGCAAATGGACAGCAGTTGTGGCATTAAGCAAACTCAATTTTGTTGAGTTTTCGTGGATTATTTTATACACAAGAAACGGTAATAAAATTTTTAAAAAAAACTCGTTGGTTCCGAAGCGTTAGCTATTTATTGCTTGGCACTGCCCTACCTGTAGCTTGCTTCGTTTTAACGCATGACACACTTAACTCGTCTTACTCAGGTGTTTATTATAACAAATACGATACTGCTCCTGAGTACCATTCTGATTGGTCATTGCGCTGATATGCCAGTTTGCTCAAGTGACCCACACCGATTGGCTGTAACCTTCTGCGAATCACTGATTGGTCTCGTATCCATCAGTTAGTCCAATCCAGTCCCTTCACACCAAGTATCCGCCCTGCAAAACGTCTACGCGCTGAAGTTCGGGGAAGATGCTATACTTTCATGTCGTCTGCATAAATGAGGGCGCACAATCTGATAACGTCAGAGAGATCGTGATCAAATATTAAGAACAGTAATGGTCCCACTACTTAACCTTGCGGGTCCCAGGTTGGTGCACAGCGAGGTGGATAACACACCTTCAAGCTTGACGGCACACGTTCGAAGAAAGATAATGTCGAAGCCACGAGCACACAAACGTTTCATTTTCAGCTTACGTAGCTCTACAAGCAAAATGCCGCAATCGAGGAAAAATATGCTCACTGAGATGAGACTATCACCTTCCCGTGACCGAAAGTTATCGGTGAATTAGCAATGTATGTGCTCATTTTGGAAGCCACACTGTTCCGGAGCTAACAATGACCGTGGTTTGATGAATTTTGTAAACCGTGTCACTCTCTACAACTTGACCAGAGAAAAACCGGAAGAAAATCGCTTGTGTTTGTCCCAATATCCCACTTGCACATCGGAATGACATCGCGATGACAAGGGCTTTCAACTCAGCCAGTCGAATGCCAGAGCAGTTAAACCACGAGTTGGACTAACGCACAGATGTGCCAAGGGAGAGAGCCACTTAATCCAGATCTGTACTTCTCAACCTTCAAACGGAGTGTCTTAGTGCATACGTTGGTGGCGGCGAAGTTGAGAGTCGTTCGAGTAAAGCCACATTGTCGAGCATGTGACTTGATTCCCGTTCGCATTGCTCACAAATGTAGAAGCTTATCGCGCTTGCAAAAATTCAACGATCTCAGAGTTGTAGATAGAGAGATCGCCTAGAACCGTAAGATTTGATGCAACTGCCGGAGACCTGGTCACATATGCCATATGCCAGAGAACTATTTGAAGCAATCTACAAACGACTGCATTAAGTATCGCCGGTGACTTTGTGAATCGTTTCCCGTCAAAGTACAGCGATGGTTGTGGAAAGTGTTATAATTTTAATGGGGTGCACAGTCGCCCATAAACAGAAAGAGTTCCACATGGTTTTCTCTGTGTCCGATCAGGTCCCAGCGAGCGTTTGAACGAAATCAAATTCGCAGCTTGTCAGAGAACACCCCAAAACCTCGCCTACTGCAAAGTTGAGTCGAAAAGGGGGGCCTGGGCAACCTTGACACAACCCATTTGAGATAATGGAGGTCGACGAGAAATTGCTAAAGGCCCCAACCCTGCCCGAGGTCTGACAGCAGATTGCTTTCAGGATATTCACATGTTTCTCGGACACATCATCGCTAGAGAAACAGTTCCGGACAGCAAATTATAAATTTATGTCGATTGCATTACTGGAAAATGAGGGCCATGGGCCAGCGATATGGATGAAATGGAAGTCTGTTAACAATCCCAAGGAATAAATACGGTTTCCAACTGATGGACTTTCCATGTGATTAAACTGCTCGACTGGTGGTGTTATGTTATTGTATTAAATACGAGAAGAGAAATTTCGTGTAAGTTTGACAAGGTTTTGAGCTTGTTATGTCCATGATATTATGGGTCGCACGTTATAGTGCACGCTGCAGTACAGGGAACAAGATACCTTAGAGCATAGAATGCATGTAACCGCATGCAACCAGAACGATGTCAGCAGGCATCAAGCATGCGCGAGAACAGACCAGGTGGTATAGATGGGCACAGACGAACAGGAGAATACGAACATTGTAACCGCAGACACAAGATCGACCCCATCTTCCGTATCAGAAAGAAAGGGGCTAGAAAAGGTACCCTCAAACAAAGAGCACTCCGATCNCGTTTATTCTCATCGGTCGCATACATGAAAGTGATGATTATATACAAAGAAGGACATGGCAACAAGAACAGCAATTAAACATGACGTATACTAACATATTAGGTTTCTGGTTGCGTCAGAACCTTTTGTCACCTTGTTCCTATGCTCCTTTTTATACATAATCAATGGTTTTATGTATGCAACCGACGAGAATAAACGAAATGCTAACACCTCGCAACATTTGTCTTTTGCCGTGTTGATGAATTGGATCAAGGGAACTCAATGTTTCAAACACTTACGTTAGCTAGTCAAGGGTAACGAGGACACCTTAGTGGAAAAAAATTGACGTTTGACGGCACAAAATAGGCTATGAGAGTGACAACGGTCTTCATCTGCCTTGCTCACGAAGTCTAGCCACATCAAAAGCCACGTGACGCATTGGAATGTGGATAGCACCAGGCTAGTTAATCTACAGTGAACTTGATAGTTAACCATGCCCGGGTATTAAGAAAGGAAGTCAACAGGAAAATCGTTAAACATGCTTTGTCTAATGTAGTTGTTAGTGATAATCGCCTGTGACTTCATCACATGGACGATTCTGTTACTATTTGTTTGGAGGAAAAGTAATGCATATATAAATCACTTTCTCCTAACTCCATGCAGATTTTCAGCTGGGGAAACAGCACAATGGAATGGGTCGGCGAGCATGAAAAGGTTATCAACATGCGAGAAAGCCATCGAACCATCGTCCAAATGACGTTGAAAAAACTGAGAGAGTCGAGATCAAGCTGAACAACCATGAGAAGTAAACTATGCAATCGTCACAAAACACTGACGTACAACGGTTGAGCCCATTTGCAGTATTGACAAACCATCGATGTATGCATTACAACTGACCACGCTCCGAAGGTGAATTCCGCGTTCACTAATGCGTTTTGTTTGGCTTCTTTCGCTGGACGAAATGTCCGCCAAAAATTAGACAGTGATAAATTGTGCTCTCGATTAACTGTGTACAGAATTTCATTTGGTTCTGTATTCAATGTCGAGTTTTAGAGAGAGAAAAGTTACTGTGGACAATTCACACAAACTCGAGGCGGTGGTTGAATTATCTGTGGGGATGACACAAATAATAAAACACGTCAGTGAACCTCGAAAGAAGCAACCATACGAATGCTGACAACGATAGTGATGAAAATAATGAGTAAAATGAAATAACGGGGTCAATAACAGTGTTGACCTATTGGGTCACAAGCTGCACGGCGATTCACACCTAGCTTTAAGAATCGTTAAAGGAAAACACAATAAGGCGGTCTATTTGCGCACAATCCATAACGATTAAGTGGAGGAGTAAAATAAGCATGTTGAGTAAAAAACGAGCCGTTTACACATGAAAAAATGTGTGACTATACTATAAAGCTTGGGATAAAAAAAAACTTTACACCCTACATTCCCTAGAACATAAAAGTGATGTTTTTTGATGTGGGTGGCCCTTGTATGCTATAAATTTTTATAGCATTGATCCCCACACTATATTATCAAGTCCGTTTTGAGAGGCTGGGGGATTAAGTCGGGAGGATGCATTTGCGTGTCACGTGGGAAGGTCGGTTTTTTTCGTAATTCGTGAGACAGGACACACTCTTCAGAGACAGCAACCCAAAGCATGTACCAGATCCTCACCACGATGGTAGGCAGATGAACTGCTTCGGACGCCTACGCCGGTCTTTGTGCTTGTTGTGTTTCTTTGTCTTGGTAAGGCGTTATTCAATGATTCGAATTGGCGAAGGAGCGAGGCGGCTGGTTACTATTGTTTATTGATCTGATGTTGAGTACATCTCGCTTACTTGAACACTCGAAGAGGCCATCACGAATCAGTACGAGTCTTGAGAGTAAACTGGTCACCAGAGAGCACACGCCACTCCACAATTTATGGGCGGAGGCGCGGCAGCCGCATACAATAGGCCTGCAAGAAACACGCGCGGCGAAGGTCCGAGATCCTCTATATTTAAGAGAGTTCGGGAACCCCCCCGGCCAACTACGACCCGGTTGAGCTAAGAGATTTCTCAAGTGAAGACCAGCCTTTACATGCACAATGCAGACTAGATTAAGGCCATGGCGACGTTAAATAGTATATGCGCAAGTGATTGGGAGCTATTTACATATATAAGGAGAAAAAAAAGAAAAAAAATACGGGAAAGAGTGCGACGACAGAAAGAAAAATGGGAAAAAAAAAAAAATCCCTGAATTCTACTGGCCTCGGGAATTAATGCTACCGATAAGAATTAAGCCTAAACTAGTTCACTAAACAGACGCGTTTAATGTGACGATCATGCTTGCCAATATTCACAAATGTAAGTCACAAACCAGCCCATTGATTGGTACAATCAGTGTGGGTCCTACTGTCGCGAAAATGCGGCTTGGCAATACACTCACCAAGACATTCCATCAACGGCTGATATCTGACCACTATACGACCACGAGTAAAAGCTCTGGAAAGAAGCCACAAAGACGTCTTTCTCAAGACCGCAATAGAGTGCAGTTTACACGTGTTACCTTCCAAGTGTACAATGAATGAGAATATGATGGTAATCGCAGTAAACTACGTTATTTGAAGACTTGGGCGAATAACGACAACATTCACACGATTGAACCGGAGTGGCTAACTCATTTCTCAATATTTTCGGTCGTAGGTCAAGTGGATCACGAAGACCTCTCACCGGGAAAATAAACTGGTGGCATAGGTGTGGGTTTAAGCGCCGCGGTTGTTCTTTGGGGGTGTTGTTGGTTGGAGGGGGTCGGTGGTGTTTTTCGGTGGGTGGGAAGTGGTTTTTGTCGAGTATGTTGGTGTTTTGTGGGTTGGTGGTGAGCTTATGGGGGGTGGTGGCTGGTTTCATGTCAGTCGCCTATTGGCGATTTTCTAGCGAGTTTCGGGTTCATTAATGTATGTACGGCGTGGCAACCTATAGGCCGGCGTTCACAGAACATGACATGACCATTTAAACTTAGGCGCGGTTGGGTGGACGAACGTGTTCGACAAACACTGTCGAAATCCCTTCTAACCTCCTTGTCGCTCACATACTGATGAGACTGGACACGCAGTACTGAGCAAAAACACCGACCATCAAAGACTAACAGGCACAAGAACAGGATAAGCTGCAACCTGGACGGACACCGATTCTGGAGTTAAAACGTTTTAGTCTTCTATAAATTACGACTTGGTTGATTTGTTAGGAAGGAACAATCACAGTATGCCTACATAATTGGTTGGCATACCAATAAGTATAAAGGAGCCCAAAAGTAAAGATTGAGCTAACCAACCTTTGTAGTTGGGGATACGATTCTTGATGGTCAACGATGAATATAATTATGTCCCAAAAATAACAAAGACAACGTCTGATCTACACATTCTCGTCTAGAACAAAACCCATCTATTTTTCTCCGTCTGTTTTCTGGAGTCCAACGAGTCGACGGATCATGATGGAGGACAAAAATTCAGACAGGACAGAAAGTCAAGCTAATTTTTATGAGTACCACAGATATCCGCAGTTGCTTAAGTAAATCTGGGAAACACGATAGACAGGGTGAAGATGAAGGGACATACTCAGTTACCCGGATAAGCTGGGGTAAATATGGGTTTAGGTCTCCACTAATGTCTTATCACATTCCTCGGGGAGTGGTGGCAAGAAAACATTCCAAAGTGATTACTTCCGTCTGCGTGGTGATTCTGTTATCAAACCAAGCTACAAGCTCAGATGTGGACACGAGCAGCCTACCGAAATACCCCACATGATGAATTTTGCCGAATGAGCTAACTGTCCCCGTTTCATAAAAAGCTGCGCCACTAACACCCTCAAGTTTCACAAATGGGTAAAAGAAAGATGTACAAGAGAAACAATCGTATAGTGATCCACGGTATGAAAACATACCTGATTACATTCGTGAATCAAGACATATAGGCGAACATATGTTTTCGATAATTCATCTTCAGGCCGGTACAATTATATAAGGAGTTAATAGAGTTAGATCGAGATATCGATCAGACTTATTACAGAGAAACTAGGTCACTGGTCAGTCAATTGGCGATGGCTTGATTGGTCGGTTACGTCACGCTTGTCCATTGGTTTGACCGCGCAGGTTGACCATCGATCCGATGGATTTGTGGCCATGGTAGGTGCAGTGCCTGAACAAACCGTGTTTGGGGAAGATGAATTATGGAAAACATATGTTCGCCTATAT
>LOND01002381.1:49012-60181 GCA_014220965.1 Paragonimus kellicotti
AACCCAAGAATTTTCACGGTACCATCAACAGAATGCATCAGTGATTACAATAAGCAAACCTCGACCGTTCACGACGTTAGTTGCGTACGACGAAGTCAGCGGGTTCCGAACTAGATCGAAAAGGTCAGAGATGGACCGTCACGCGAATAGGCCGAGTCAAGAATGGTTACTAACGCCGCGGGCGACTAGCGAGAAATAATTTCAGTGGAGTGAAGGCCGAGTAAATAGAGTTCGGGAACCAACTGTCTGGCTGGCGCAAGTTTTCGGAAACGCAAATCGGAGGAACTAGCAACGAATTTATAGCTTATTTTAGGATGTAGGGTTTGAACCATTAGTTTTGAACACTTTCAACTGTTCGTAGTTCCATCGGCGCAGTGATCAAACAGGGCGCCTTGAATAACACCTCATACCGACCCTGAGGCAGACATCTAGTCATAAACTACTTGTATATGTTACCACTGAAAGCGTCGAAACTAACAGCAGAGCTGCAGATGCCGGGAAGCAGTAAACATCTCATGTATATCCCAGAAAGTCATGCAATAATGGCGTCCGTAATATAGCCCAGTGCAACTGTCTTATCCATGTCGATCGCCTATATTTCCACTCCAAGCTTCTCCCTCATCCATATCGTCGGTTCGCCATAAATACCTCTAAAATCCTGCATTGGTAGGTGGCATTTGCTGTGGCTGTAGAGGGCGGTTGCTTGTGATTGCGACAGTGGAGCAGTGTTGATAACGCTCCTTCATTGCTCCTCGTCTCTCCAGGAGTTGTAGGCTTATTTACCGACTTGTGTAGTTGTTCATTCAGCTCTTTGTTATCGGCCCGACGTTTGAAGATTTGTCACTCCATCATTACAGTCACCCGGTCTTTCAACATACAAATTTGTTGGTCCGAAAGGGGCCATCGATACAACTCTGGGGGTGAAGTATTTCTCGGATGCTCAAACTATTCACTACTGGAAACCAATTTACTCTTTGTCTAGGATATGGCTCGGAATTGACAGCGTCGTGCTAAGCGTGGTTAAAGGTAAAGACAAATTACTGTTAACGTGTAGATCACGTTATTTTCATCTGATGGTAAATAGGCGAACAATCCTTGTGAAGGGTACTAGTAATTTTCGCCATATTTGAATGATGGTATTCCTCGTGGTCGCCCGTATGACGGTATGAAAAGTGGCTTAATCCGCCGTTTACAAATTGGAACCTTCAAGTATATTACATCATTGGATAAAAATTTGCACTTCAACCCAGTCTGCTCTTCATAATGTTTTGCCATCTCGTACGAGTCCAGGAATACGATAATCAGTGGAGTTAAACAGACCAAGGTTTCTCTTAAGTTTTGATGGTTAACCGTATAACCCTGCAAGCTACCCTCCGCTGTCTCTCGCAGTGTTATTGATTAATACTAGCAGCAACAGTCGTTCGAAGTGGAAAATTTCGGATGAAATTTTGTTCAGCGTTTTCTAAAGTTAACCCTTCATAAATATGCAGCAGGTTTGACATTGTAACAAATACTCACTTTCTTCCGGAAAAATGATAATTTTATGGTGAAAAACCGCCTGTGGACATCTGGTGAAGGTGATAGAAAGCAACTTCTTATCCTGATATTGCGTAAGTATTTATGTAGCTGCCTCGTTTCTCATGAATTCTTCAATCTTTCAGTTTTCGCCCGTAAACACTAGTTTACTTTTGATCACTCCGCAATAGCTCTTGCCCTGTAGGCTTGACTGTCGTGTCTACATTCTAACTGTCACTAACTCGATGCTATTGCAGTATTCAAGATGCATAATTTCCCCCCTGCACCGTTCACGTAAGTTCCCTCCAACCGGGTGCAACTGATGAGGTCTGACAAATCTGGTCTATCTGTAGAAACTTGGCAGGCGATAGCCAATACTCATACAGACCTCAACACTCAAAAGGGTGCGGCTTTTCATGCGTCTCATAAACTGTGACAGTTTCAGCGGAAGCAACGCAAACGTGTGCGCGATACGCTTCCAAGCGTGGCTGACGACATACGTCTAATGACTGTTGAATTCAACGGTTATTTTATATTAGAACGACAGTTCGTTTCATCCGACAGTTGGAGAATGGACGGAATTGTCCGGAGATTTCAAAAACGGTATATGATGAACGCTTTTTTGTGGAACGCAGTACGAGAACAAGCCTAAGTTCAACTTCGTGATTTGCGCACGTGCATTTGGAAACTGTCACCATTGAGCTTAACGTCCGTTATGGTTGGAAGTGATCTCGTGCGAAAGGCTCAGAGAGAATGGGATGAATAACTGTGACACGAAAAATGGTGGACATATGGAATAGAAAAATACTTAACCGCGTTTATCTTCATCCACCACTCCCGCGTCAATGTTGCTGGAGCCAGGCTTGTGTATCACGTTGTCTGGACGACAAACACCTTGAAACTGAGTCATAAACGCGTCCGCTTTGTTTTTATCAGTCACCATAACCTATATGTTACAAGAACGTGTGGGTCTAATTTTTTTTTTAGAGGAGACCTGAACCAAACGGAACTATTAAACCTCTAGAGATTTCGTTTATTGACACGTGATAGGTTGAGTTCATACACCAAACGATCATTCCTTGTGTAAACTTGAGTTTCAGCGCACTTTTTTAAGTATATGCCCCCTATATCCTCATATTGGAACGTTCTATTTACCCTGAGTCGAGTCCATGGCTTACGCCCCCACCTTCCGACTTGTTTTTGATGAATGTTCCACTCCGTACGAGCCCGGAGGTTTTTTCCACTAACTATCGAGAGCTTTCATGGCAACCAATGGGTTCAAGGTCATTCTATCAGCTTCCATTATTTGTTTATTATGGCTAATTTGATGCAGATTTGCACTTTGTGTGCATATTTCACTGAAAGATAACATCTGAGTGAGAAATAGATGGTCATGTGATGACTGCTTCCGAATGATGGTACTGCAGGCGGCACGTTTGGGATGTCGCTGCTGTGACGAGCTACGACTAAGCTTAGTGATGAGGCTATCCGACTAGGTCGTAATCTCGTAGCCACACCAACAAAGTGTGTTAGTGTGAAATCGTGTGGAATCACTTATGTGATCAAAGCCTCTGCCACTAACAGATCGCAATAGCCCGAAGACATTAGGAGCGTTGAAGTCTCCCAGAGCAAGGACGCAATAGCCTGACTGGTAAGCCGACTGGAAGGACTTCAGTAATCCTTCGCCTCCCTGTGGTATCGTACCCGGACTTTCATCCACCACAAAGTCCATCAGTGAAAGGTGGACATGAAGAGGACTGGGGCGGCTTGAACACATGCGCAGCTGCAGATGCAGTTTACGGGTGACTGCCTAATAGAACTTGTTGTAAGTGAAGGGCAGCCAACTCCAGCGGCATTTACAGGGGTTCCTCCCAGGGATGGGTGGGAATTTTTATGAGGGTGAGAACCAAACCGATGGAAACCATTTTTCTCCTTGGTTATTAGCTCGTCGTCATCCTGTTCCCTAGGGATTGTGATATGCATCTTGGCTCCGGCTTCTGCCGAGACGTCCGCTTTTAATTTCTTGTGTGGCTGACATCGCCACATATGGGTCAGATTTGCAGTGCATGACTGTGTTTCCTGCGACATTTATGTCCGGCATCCTCTCAGCCATCATGCCAGCCCTAGTTGGTACCACATCTCAAATTCTGCGGTCCTGGAATTCGACCAACAGTGGACTGGGACGATTCATTTGTGCGTGGGATACAGTCCAGTTACTGAGTCTGTACGTTCGGCGTCATTTCGTCTGTGGGGTTAATCCGGCGTTTCGCAGAACGCTTAGAACTAATTGCTTTCCCAAGTGTTTGTGTTTGGAATCCTGAATTGCTGGTTTGGGAACGTGAATGATTGTGTCCCCATTGTTGAATCGTCGGTTAACGATTCAGATTCGCGCCGAGTTACCCGTAATCTGATGATCCAGTAAATCCCTTCCGCCATATCCAACGGCAGGAAAGATAACCCACCTTCAAAGTGGTTAAGGAAAAGGCGCCTGTGAAAGCTGGATTTAAAGCGGCGGAAATTGAACAAATATACAAAAAATTGAATCTCCCACCTCGAATGCAAAAACTTCCCAGAAAATGAACAGAGAATGTTCCCATACAATTTAATTAGCGACTAGGCACCGCTCAGGAGTGGGGGCGATAAAAAAAGTTGAGCTCACTGAAACGAATAGTCCTGGGCCGGGTAACAGCAAAACGACTGTTCGCGTATGCGGCAATGATGAAAAGTATAAGTTACGCAAGCAAAAAATATTAAATAGAAATTTCCCATTTTAGCGTTTAAACATTTACAGGGCTCGAAAAGAACGTGAGTAAGAGGAACGATGATGGTAACTGGTGTGAGAATGCGGATGAATAATACAGTTTACTTGAAAGAGATAACAAAACGAAAAGCCATCTCCAAGCGCTTATCAAACAAAGACCAGCCACTGCAAAATAATGCAAAATACCTTAAAAAAACAACACGTCCCCTTTCATGGTGACCCCACGGGAGCTTTGTATTTGTCTAACAGCATTAGTTTGTTTATGTAGACCGGCCTCCACGTTAAGGAACTAAGCCTCGTGTTGCACCATCCGTGCAAGAACCGCGTGTACGTTTGTCGGACTACTGGAGTTTCAATGCACACGATAACTTAGGGGTTTCTCGCGTTCGCCTACTTGTCGAAACTATTGTTTCCTCTTGTTTCGTAGCATTGCTAGTAGCTTACCACTGTGATATACGAGCAGCCCCGTTACCCTTTTGGAGATCTGAAGAAATTGAAGTGTGATTTTCATGGTGTATCATCGTCGACGCAAGTGGCGTTGAACGCGAATTTGGGATACCTCACAGTATGGGGAGTACGATTTGCATGTAGAAGGCCGTCGGAATGTACTCGCCACTTCTCGAAGTTCCATGCTGTTTAGCCATCGAGTCTGGTTGGTGGTTTGACAGGAGGAACAGGTGTCGAAAGTAGAAAAAGTTGAAACCTATTACGAAGTCCGATCTGCCTGGACGACTAGGCAACTTTTTCTTCCATCTTGGCATACCACAAAGACCAAGCATATGCCGTGGTATCTGCCGAGCAGTTTGTATAGCCCTGTGCTCATGCGTGCACACGAGTTGGTCATACCATCTACCGCATACGTCACACGCAATCTCGGGCACCAACTTCTCACCACACTGCTTCTTAAGACAAAGATAAGAGAATCGTGGCACGTTGCCGGCAAGGTGGTAGTCCAGCGCAGATGACCTTATTTATTATCAGTTAATCAGAAATAGCTTGGCGAACAAAGATAGTTCGCGGTCTAAATCGTTTAGAAAATGCTTACACAACGTAATAACCCGATGCGAAACACCCACATAAACGGCTAACAAAACCAGGGGAGCAACTCATCTTCAACTTCCAATCGCCTGCCTGACCAACCCAATGTTGGCGATCGGTCACTCTCAGCACAAGCGCCAAGGAAATATGCCGCGTCCTCGAGAATGTTAGCTCAAACTAACTAAAGCAAGTTGCGTGCATTTGTGCAGAAGAGCTATTGTGAATCATACATAAAAATGAACCAAAATATAAAACTATTTGCAATGCCTCGTATTTTTTCTCAAAAAATGCGATGTCGGGTCAACTGATTATCCACACTGTTATGCCGGAAACCTACCTGAAATTATAATCACCGTCATATCAGGAACCGTTTTCAGGGATCGTTGATGATAGATTCCGTAGTATGTCATTCCAACTGTCGCTGACACATGTGGACGTAGGTCTGTGGAGATGGGGGGGACAACAATCTGAAATCCGGCTGGCAGTCTCGTCCAGCAAAATCAACAGTTTCTCAACAGGACCAGCAAGGTCAAAGGTCAGCCGTCACGCCAGTAAGCCAGGACAAGAATGGCTACTCGCGCCAAGGACAGTTAATGACACATTAGTTCAATAAAACAAAACGGGGTGGGTGAGGTAGTGGGAAAAATATGGAATGCAAACGATGGGGACGAACTTTTCCCAGTTCATGGTTCAAAAAATTTACAAGATAGATGGTGGTATATTGGCTTACAATGAAGACTGGATGGTTCAATGCAGTCGTGAGATATAGGTTGTCAAAATCCGCCTAGAGTTTGTCCCCAGCCAGTTGAGCCAACGCTAATGAACAGAACTTCAAGCCGTCCGCACACATCGAACGACCACAGCGAACGGAAGTAGCGGCATCACTGATATTCATGTGGGAGAACAATGTTTGATTAATTAGAAAACAGGTTTTTTTCTTGCATCCGTATGTATGTCATGGTGGTCTCCGTTAGATCTAACACTGGGGGTTCTGCCTAAGGGGTGGCTTTTCATCTAGGCTACCGTTTGGCCTCAGACGCCGCAATCCTCTACTTCGATCAACAAAATGTATTCTACCACATCGAGATTCTTCGCAAACTTTACATAAACTAAATCCTGACCACCGTTTAGGTCAACTGTTTTGACCAACTTGTCACTTGATTGGTGATGCACGAATTCTCTTAGAAAAACTCAGTCTGTTGATGGAAAAAAGGTAACGTCCTCTAAGATGCTATTAAACTTGCCTGCAAGCTGGGCCTTTCGAGATTTCTGAGAAAGCCGCGAACAAAACGATAGGAAGGTGGTGTGCAGCACTACCATGGGCACTTTCTGTCTGTAAAGGCAGCAAGTGATAGCGCTTCCATCCACTTGGGAATGCACCCCCGTTCAATCGTTAACTGATCAACGGACGCAGTGTAGCTGTCAAACAGTCTGCCTATTCCCTAAAGAAGCTGAGTGGTATATTTTCAGGACCAAGTGACTCATAAACCTGTAGGCTTTTAAGACATTTGAGTAGAGATGCTTCGTATCTCCTGATCTTTGCGAGGGCATCAGTGTTAATAGGTGTTGTCGTGCAAGTAGGCTGTAGTGGAACTTGCGGTCGGGCGTCATAAACAATAAGTCGCTGGCAGGTTTTGTGGCTGGTGGTTCAGATCATCTGAATCCAATCAGTTCGCCTATTTCGATATTCAGTAGACTTCCGTTATTCAAAGGGCAGCCAGTTAATACAAGCTGTAACACCCCGCAAAGAGATTATATCAAGTACAAAGAACGGATATAACTAGAAGTCTGACAGTGTCTTAGGTAAGTTATAACAATAACGCTGGAACTTACTCTTAAAAAGCAGCGAACAACTAATACCGGAAAGTTCTCCTAATGATTGACAACCCCGTAGCCAACTAACTGTTGCGCATGACATGTTCGGGGTTGAAACCTGTAGAACTTCGTCCTCGACTATCAATGACCACAGAGATGAAGAACCTTCATACTTGTCTTACGCTGATCGAAAGTATGTAATAATTATTTCTTTGCGCAGTCTTCCATACTGAAGTGGAGAGGTCACATTTTCAAGACGAGGGTAGTAAGATAAATTCCATAAGCCGGTGACCACTTTTTGGCTGCTTGCTTGTCACGCTGAGTGGTGAAGGTGTTTTTGTCAGGCAGGTACACCTAAATTGATCGACGTATCCGGGCTGTGACCTCGTGTATACCCGTTAACGCTTAGACAGGCTGACAGTACCGGAAAGGGTCGTTTTGTTGTTTCAAGAGTTCTGAGACTTTTTGGTGACCGAATGGTGATGAGATAAGAATGGCAAACTGCACGACAATCGAATTCATGTCGTCTGTCGGGCCAGCTTCTAATATTTCCATTGTGCTGTGTGCAACTTGTTTGAAAGGTTTGTTATCGCATTCGCGGTCGAGTGATATTTGCGCACGTTTGCCGTCGTTCGGAGATATACCCCAGTCATCTGATCAGCCAGCAACTCTATCAGTCCGCGATACGTTGGTGTCACTAGCATTCTAGGCCATCTAGGTGTCAACGGGAAAAACAGCACTCCTGGGGCTAAGATCAGAAAGGTCATTTGCACATGCTGAAGAGAACAAGACCGAGCACATATCTTCGTAAACCCCTGCGAAAATCAGGGGATGTGCAAGAGATCCCATCAGGTTTCTGCCCTGAAATGTTTCGCTTCCCAGGAAGAACGTAACTTAAAACGCTGCCCCTCTTTGGATGTCATGAGCCTTCACTTTATGTGCAAGTGGGCCTTGTGGGTCAAGGTCGAAGGATTTAGCGAAGCCAGAGAACATCCGATGTGGCCACTATCCTCGGCTGTACGCAAATTATCTATGAATTCTATCATATTGGTTATGTGAGACCCGTAGGGAAAAAAGTCGCGCTGATTAGAGAACAAAAGGTTCACTGGGAAGAAATATTTGAAAGTAGGGCGTTTTGCTGAACGTTTCATTATCTCGCATGAGAACTTGATGAACGTGATCGCCCCAAAACAAGTAAGTGATTGTCAACGGGGCGCCCTAACTATGAGCACGTACACGATCTCTTTCTACGCCTTCCAAAAGATGCTGGCCTGGGATGTTTGTTGTGCAAACTACCGATGGGCTCCGATAGACGGAAGAATGCTTCTGTGAGGAAAAGATGATGGATCATGACTGGTTCTATTGTAATACAGCCCCTGACTACAAACAACATATCCTAAAAATCAAGCACAAGAAAGCTGGCTCTCAGAAGTGGAGGCTGAAGGTATCACTGTTTGGAAGTGCTACGCCAACTCGGAGGACTCACACCGCAGGTTGCTGGATAATACCTTGTAGACAAGTCGGTAACCACTCGGAGGTTGCATTTGGCTTCTCTGTCGCACAGTCGTACAGAGAGCGTAGAAGGCTACCATCCTCTGGCGGAGCGTATAGTTGAATGAAAATTTCGTCTTCCAAAGCTGCCGGTGACATTTCTGCATGTGCTTGTCGTACGGGCTACCGGATTTCTCACTCACATTAGTTACCCGTACCATGAAGGCTTCTAGAACTTCTGGTTTACCGTTACTATCTGTTGGGAAACTAGACGAGAACGTACGTCAAAAAAGTGGCAATTTTTTATGAAAGCGTTGAACGAGAAGCGGTTTGCCATGGTTTGAAGGGAATACGCTTTTCCTTAGCTTCGTGGCTGGAAATTTCGAACAAATGGCTTCTTCGCCCCACGGAGAAGTACTCGAGGCTGACTCTAATTGAAAAGAGTATAATGTTGGATGTCTCGGACAACAGTCCCTGTCACGATTTTTCTAGGCCTTCAAATAACTGTGACAGTAAACACATATAAATCATGCCGATTCTGGTCAAAGTTGGGATCGCAGCATGCCAGAACAAACTCCCGTGTCGGACTGACTCTCGCCACAGTCCTATCAGGCAAAGCACATCCAAGACTTCGTTGGTCAAGCTTTCCATGCATTCTTGGTAAAGACGGACGACCGAACGTCAAGTTACGCGCTAGCCCGAAAGCGATTCCAGAACATGGAAACAAGATCCAACCCAAGAATTTTCACGGTACCATCAACAGAATGCATCAGTGATTACAATAAGCAAACCTCGACCGTTCACGACGTTAGTTGCGTACGACGAAGTCAGCGGGTTCCGAACTAGATCGAAAAGGTCAGAGATGGACCGTCACGCGAATAGGCCGAGTCAAGAATGGTTACTAACGCCGCGGGCGACTAGCGAGAAATAATTTCAGTGGAGTGAAGGCCGAGTAAATAGAGTTCGGGAACCAACTGTCTGGCTGGCGCAAGTTTTCGGAAACGCAAATCGGAGGAACTAGCAACGAATTTATAGCTTATTTTAGGATGTAGGGTTTGAACCATTAGTTTTGAACACTTTCAACTGTTCGTAGTTCCATCGGCGCAGTGATCAAACAGGGCGCCTTGAATAACACCTCATACCGACCCTGAGGCAGACATCTAGTCATAAACTACTTGTATATGTTACCACTGAAAGCGTCGAAACTAACAGCAGAGCTGCAGATGCCGGGAAGCAGTAAACATCTCATGTATATCCCAGAAAGTCATGCAATAATGGCGTCCGTAATATAGCCCAGTGCAACTGTCTTATCCATGTCGATCGCCTATATTTCCACTCCAAGCTTCTCCCTCATCCATATCGTCGGTTCGCCATAAATACCTCTAAAATCCTGCATTGGTAGGTGGCATTTGCTGTGGCTGTAGAGGGCGGTTGCTTGTGATTGCGACAGTGGAGCAGTGTTGATAACGCTCCTTCATTGCTCCTCGTCTCTCCAGGAGTTGTAGGCTTATTTACCGACTTGTGTAGTTGTTCATTCAGCTCTTTGTTATCGGCCCGACGTTTGAAGATTTGTCACTCCATCATTACAGTCACCCGGTCTTTCAACATACAAATTTGTTGGTCCGAAAGGGGCCATCGATACAACTCTGGGGGTGAAGTATTTCTCGGATGCTCAAACTATTCACTACTGGAAACCAATTTACTCTTTGTCTAGGATATGGCTCGGAATTGACAGCGTCGTGCTAAGCGTGGTTAAAGGTAAAGACAAATTACTGTTAACGTGTAGATCACGTTATTTTCATCTGATGGTAAATAGGCGAACAATCCTTGTGAAGGGTACTAGTAATTTTCGCCATATTTGAATGATGGTATTCCTCGTGGTCGCCCGTATGACGGTATGAAAAGTGGCTTAATCCGCCGTTTACAAATTGGAACCTTCAAGTATATTACATCATTGGATAAAAATTTGCACTTCAACCCAGTCTGCTCTTCATAATGTTTTGCCATCTCGTACGAGTCCAGGAATACGATAATCAGTGGAGTTAAACAGACCAGGTTTCTCTTAAGTTTTGATGGTTAACCGTATAACCCTGCAAGCTACCCTCCGCTGTCTCTCGCAGTGTTATTGATTAATACTAGCAGCAACAGTCGTTCGAAGTGGAAAATTTCGGATGAAATTTTGTTCAGCGTTTTCTAAAGTTAACCCTTCATAAATATGCAGCAGGTTTGACATTGTAACAAATACTCACTTTCTTCCGGAAAAATGATAATTTTATGGTGAAAAACCGCCTGTGGACATCTGGTGAAGGTGATAGAAAGCAACTTCTTATCCTGATATTGCGTAAGTATTTATGTAGCTGCCTCGTTTCTCATGAATTCTTCAATCTTTCAGTTTTCGCCCGTAAACACTAGTTTACTTTTGATCACTCCGCAATAGCTCTTGCCCTGTAGGCTTGACTGTCGTGTCTACATTCTAACTGTCACTAACTCGATGCTATTGCAGTATTCAAGATGCATAATTTCCCCCCTGCACCGTTCACGTAAGTTCC
>LOND01002384.1:10805-22752 GCA_014220965.1 Paragonimus kellicotti
GTAGAAGAAGTTGCAGTCGTTAAGGTGAATCAACGGAGAAAGACTGTGTTTACAGCGCCAATGATTTGCCCTTAACAAACGTACTATGTTCGTCTCTTGTTGCCCTCTCTGCTTACCACAAGAAGCTCTTACCGTTTTCACTGTGGTAGCTGATGCGAGGCAAACAAAATGTCCCCATGCAGGACATGCTTCGCTCTACTAAGTGTTTTTCAAACTTCTCCAAACTATCAAGATCGCTATACTATCTACAACTATTAATATTTATTCCATTTCGCCTTACTCTTGTTTTAGTCATATCTGGATCTGCAAGTTCAGACCGGCCCTTACCGTTCTAACCTGCGTTATTCCTTTCACAACTATCATCACTTCTCACCAGCCAACCTTTGACCCCTCTTTCTTTAGCTTAACACGTCAGTACTAACATCGACAACAATGATGTAACCACGCCGTTGTGCCCAGAACTTCATTTATTAGTCTAACTCGCTTCAACCCGCACTGCTGTTACCCGTTTTCACCCCATCTGCTCAACATAAATAGCTTGTGTTGTGCTTGTTATACTAACTGTTGGAGAGCTTGCAAAATGTTTTATGAAACACTACCTTCGATGATCAACTTTAAAGTGGGGATTCAATATGCCTGTTAAGAAATACACGTTGAAAACTGTTCATACTGCTGCTTAGAGGTATACTGCTCCCCAGTGTAAAAGTCTAGTCTACTGGGCACTTAACGTGAAACGATCCGACCCTCAGACTACTCCTCACCAAGTAATATTGAGAAGATCTCGTTAGAACACAAAAACCGTTCAATATAAGCACTTCGTACTGACTCGTCAGTACCATATTTGGAGTAACATAAAACGGTTTCTTATACATCGGATAGTTGCGGAGATGGGCTGAATAGTCCAGCGGTGAGTTAGGAAAGGTTGCTAAGTCCAAAGCAGGCTTCAGTCGATTGAATTGTGACAGCCTCAGCAAACTGCAAAAATCTTGGACTGGAATGACGTAATAAGATTCTGAATGCACAAACTGAGGTCGATGACGTGACCAGTGGTCAGAATGTGTCTTGTGACTGCGGACACTGGTTGCTTGCGTGTTTCAACGACATTGCCGTTCTTCGATAATACTGAGTTCTGCACCCATTTAGGCAAATGTTCCTTCACTCTGGAAATCAAACACCTCTCGGTTCTGCCTATGTAACTTTCTTTGCAGTTACATGTAAATTGGTAGATACAGTGTGAGGTGGCACCGACAGGCTGATCTCCCTTGATTGAAGGCACAGGCAGCTTCTGGGTTCGAGCTAGTACACAAAGTTCGGCTGCGTTGAATGTTCGTTTAATCGAATTCTCTAGACCTTACGTTGTTTAATGCATAGAGTAATCATCTTTAAAATGCAATTCTATATAAACCTTCTTCTCTCTCACTTTGACCACCTCTATGGACGGTGGTTTCTGTTTACTGCACCGTTCTGTGAAACTTTTTGGATAACCATTAGATTGTAGTACAGTCGTGATCAACTCTAATTCCTCCATAAGACTGTCTTGTGTACAGAATTCGTCTTGCGCGTGTGAATAGTGTATTCACTAGTGCGCGCTTGTAACTGATGGGTATGAAACATCTAATGGATGTGCAAAATGCTCCAGAACTCCTCGGCATTAAATAAACTATAAAATTAAATTTAGTCCTACAGAGATTGGTGCCAAGATTCGTGGACAATTGCTGACCACTTCTTGATATTCCACGATGAATGTTTGCCTATGACTTAATCAGCCATTAGTATCTACGTGAACTGAACTCGATTGCAGGGTTCCACAGCTGGACCCTGAGACCAGACTACTAGTTTTCTGTTCATTTTTGGCTGACTGCTGCCAACTGCCAGTCGGCTGTTGATCATCATACGCTTAGTGAACGTTTAAATTTAGTGCCCTCGACAAAGTACAGTCCGTCGCGTTCAGTTTCAAACAAATGGTTCTGTTTAAAAAGGTTGACATTCGAAAGAAATGAGGTAAATAGTGTGCGAAGTTAAGCAGTATGCCATTGCATACTTTTAAACACACATTTTATACAGTTGGAACAGACGAGCTAAAAATGTGCCAAAATAGACAAAGAAGTCTTAGGGACAAAACCACACACAATTGAAATATAATATAAGAGAAGCCTAGTTCGAACGCTTTTCACAGAGCGCGGAGGCTATGCACAGATGATAATCTACCACAAGAATTAAGCACACTCAACAGATACGCTGCGGGCCAACGGGTACCCCTTGCAATTTATCAAGAAGTATAGCAGTGTCATTACCCCAAGGATACAGGAAACAACGGTACCAAAGAAGATGGTGTACTTAGAACTCCCGTTTCTAGGTGACGGCTGGTCAACAATGACAAAAGACGTCTAACAGCTGCTGTATCCAGATCTTATAACGCTGTAAAACTATGCATAATACAGCGAACCAAGGCCTTACCAGTCTCCTCGGCTACGAACAAACAGCCTACGTCTGTCACATCCCATTGTTTATACAAATATTCATGTGGTTGCAGTATGAGCTACATAGGGAGGACAAACCGACAGCTAGCTTCTCGTATCAAACAGCACGTTCTCAAGTGAGGGAAAAACTGGATTAGAAACACCAGGCGCGAGCATAGCGGTCAACGGACAGCACCTAGCATCATCAATAGCAAAACATAATCCAAACAGGACACTGAGGCAAGGTTTATGACGCGCAATTTCTGTTGACTTTTCGAGGTCACCGGAACGCATCCTCCAGTTTCCTGAGGCTTTGGCTATCAGACGTTCAAAACAATTTATGTTGACGTTGCGGCTGCCCTGGTAGTCAGCATCCCCATAAGTTTAATCTCCATTTCCGTGTGTGTCTGTCTAATCCCTTAAGCATTGCTTCCGCCTTATTGAACCTTATGTTAATGTTTAAAATTAGTTACATGTCCATGTGTGATCAGAATGTACGAAATGTTACTCCGGAGAACATCACATGATTTACGTCTTCTCATTGCCTTATTCAAGTTCATAAGGGGAACGAATTGCTTCATAGGAATAAATTTGCCAGCACTGAGTCAAAATACATGTCAGTCGTGCATTTTAATTAATTGGCAACTGTCTTCCAATGAACTTGCTGTTGGATACACACGGTTTATTGCAGTAACCAGCGATTTTCATTCCTTCTACCTTCAACGAAGTGGGATGAAACATGCTGTTTTAATAGGATTGTTTCTAATATGGTTCATAGCATTATGGTCTACTTTCTCATGAAAGTGTCTGATAGTATAAGCTCCAGCGGATTACCCACCGCAGATGTATTAACCTGACGTCAAAGATCCAGCTCATAATTGAACTACATATTGCGGTTGCGTACTGTGAGAAGAACTTTCCTGTCTTTGTAGTTTACGCATAGCTGAATACCTTGCAAATAAACTTTGTTACTATTGAATTGAAAAAGAAGAAGGAAACATACTTCAAGTGCACGTAGGCGATTTCGTGTGCCTGATTAAGTTCAAGGATTCAAGTGTATAATTTCTTACATCCAATTGTGAATGATCAACAGGACAGAGTTGTATAAAGGGGTGTTTTGTATTCACAGATGACTTGTGTTGATTCTACGGTCTACCTATTCATTCGGCGATCGGCCAATCCTGTTGAATTCGCCTGGCTTGAACCTGCAGACAGCGCGCCATAAAGTCAAGCATCTCCATACAAACAAAACGGAAAACAGTTATTGCAAACTTGCTGCAAGTTGACAAGCATTTCACAGAACAGGTTTTGTGTATAATAAGCAACACTTGGTGATAAGAAAAAGATTAATTATTAACGACGTGGGTGAAGACTTTGCGTTCACACAAAAAGTTGGCTTTAAAGAAAGCTCAACGATCATTTAGGGAGATACGTTTCACTCAGCAGATCATCTGTGTTCGAATAGGATTTCCTGGAAACACTGGAAAGCCAGTTTGTGATCCAAAATACACTCAAGACACGGCGAATCTGTTGATAGTCGGAGCTATGGAGTGCGAACCTATAAATCATTTACGGTGAAAAATTAAACCAGAATGCCGTTTCATTTTTCTTCACGTGATGTCATACATGTTGTGAATGTTGAAGTATATATTGCCTTAGGCCTCAGACCCATTCATATTAAGGATTCTTTCACCCTAACTTGATGCACTGACTTAGCAAATCATTTCCTGTTTGATAGATGTTTTGATATGCTGTTCACACAAACATTTAGCTCACTACTTTACAAACATGTCCCACTACACAAACGACAATTGACATGTTATGTGTGAGCTAGTCGAAAACGAAACATTACTTCGCCATTCGCGTATGTGTTAGTCACTGCATTTCGGAGGTAGCATATCGGAAACATAGATTGGCGGTAGCCATAGGAAGTTTCCAGATGGTGGGTTATCTATCTGTAGCAAATCTTTTTCCATGTTGCAGTAATGTGATAAGAGAGTTTTTGCCGCATGACAAAGCGGAATTTGTTCGTAATTACCTAGCAGTTACGCGCTTGATGCAGCCAAGTTGGACATTTGACTGTTTTCTAAGGTCCCAGGCAGATAGTAGAATAACTATGGTGTGGCGCTGCAGGATAAAACTGTCATTTCAAACCTGAAGCTAGGGTAGGTGTATATACTTGACGACTTGATAAACTTCGCTCCTCAGAACATTCATAAGTCGCCGAGAGATGGCTAACTATAAATGAGCGTGTCCGTAGCAAATACCAGTAGTCTTAGTCAATACCCCTGATTTGTTAGTTTTCGATATCCCAGTCAGTTTTTTACAAACGTAGCACATTGTGAATACCCTAGTCACTACGGCGCAAAACAGCGTCTGTACACAGACAGTGCTTGTGTGAGAATGAACTAGTGAGTTGATCATGTCTGTACTACAATCTATGATATCCGAGGGATTTCATGTAAGTTTTACAGAACGCAGTGGCAGTTCAAACTAGTTAAACCACCGTTCACTAGAGGTGGTCAAAGTGAGAGAGAAGAAGGTTTATATAGAATTGCATTTAAAGATGATTACTCTATGCATTAAACAACGTAAGGTCTAGAGAATCCGATTAAACGAACATTTAACGCAGTCGAAATTTGTGTATTGGTTCAGACCCAGAAGCTACCTGTGACTTCAATCAAGGAAGATCAGCCTGTCGATGCCACCTCATATCATAACTGCCGATTTATATGTAATTGCAGAGAAGGTTACATAGGCGGAGCCGAGAAGAATTTGATCTCTAGAGTGAGGGAAGGTTTGCCTTATTGGGTGTAAAACTCCGTATTATGGAAGAACTACAATGCCGGTGAACAATCAAGCAACCCAGTGTCCGCAGTCACAAGACCATCATTCTGATCACGGTCACTCACGTGCGACTCAGGTTGTGGATTTTCAGAATTGCCTATTACGTCACGGTATCCAGTCCAAGGTTTTTACAGTTTGCTGAGGCTGTCACATTCAATCGACTGAAGCCTGCTTTGGACTTAGCAACCTTTCCTAACTCACCGCTGGACTATTCAGCCCATCTCCGCAACTATCCGATGTATAAGAAACCGTTTTATGTTACTCCAAATATGGTACTGACGAGTCAGTACGAGTGCTTATATTGAACGGTTTTGTGTTCTAACGAGATCTTCTCAATATTACTTGGTGAGGAGTAGTCTGAGGGTCGGATCGTTTCACGTTAAGTGCCCAGTAGACTAGACTTTTACACTGGGGAGCAGTATACCTCTAAGCAGCAGTATGAACAGTTTTCAACGTGTATTTCTTAACAGGCATATTGAATCCCCACTTTAAAGTTGATCATCGAAGGTAGTGTTTCATAAAACATTTTGCAAGCTCTCCAACAGTTAGTATAACAAGCACAACACAAGCTATTTATGTTGAGCAGATGGGGTGAAAACGGGTAACAGCAGTGCGGGTTGAAGCGAGTTAGACTAATAAATGAAGTTCTGGGCACAACGGCGTGGTTACATCATTGTTGTCGATGTTAGTACTGACGTGTTAAGCTAAAGAAAGAGGGGTCAAAGGTTGGCTGGTGAGAAGTGATGATAGTTGTGAAAGGAATAACGCAGGTTAGAACGGTAAGGGCCGGTCTGAACTTGCAGATCCAGATATGACTAAAACAAGAGTAAGGCGAAATGGAATAAATATTAATAGTTGTAGATAGTATAGCGATCTTGATAGTTTGGAGAAGTTTGAAAAACACTTAGTAGAGCGAAGCATGTCCTGCATGGGGACATTTTTGTTTGCCTCGCATCAGCTACCACAGTGAAAACGGTAAGAGCTTCTTGTGGTAAGCAGAGAGGGCAACAAGAGACGAACATAGTACGTTTGTTAAGGGCAAATCATTGGCGCTGTAAACACAGTCTTCTCCGTTGATTCACCTTAACAACTGCAACTTCCTCTACTCTTCTCTGCATTTACTTATGCATTAACCAGAGATTAATCTGGGATTCCGGCCTGATCCTTGTCTTTTCAGGTTCCAACATCTAAGTCACTGTGACCATCAACCTTCAACGTTTATTATTTGACTCGTATTTCTCGAGATTCCCACATCAATACCTTCCTCGTGTTCAACTGCTTCCAGATGTCCGATAAAATTAATGCACGAGATGATGGTTTCTCTATTGAGAAACAAGTTTCTTCGTGTTGTACGGTTTCATGTCAATTAAAGTTTCCATTGTGTGCGCATAACGGCCAAATCGGTATAGACTATGCGACCAATTGAATAGACTGGTCCACTGCTTTTTGTTGTACAGATTTCATAAATTTAAAACTTTTGGGTCGTGGATAAGTGCTTAGTAGATTCGCCCCCATGATTGGCGGATGTAGTTCCGTACTAAGCCCTTCTAAGATCATGACGTCATTACAACAGCAGCAAATTTGTCCACACTCAGCAGAGTTAATTGCAGACAAGAAAGATCAACATAACCATACGACTATGACTGGCACCAGTTTGGTACACTTCCTTATGGGTTGTTTATTCGGAGAAAGGTGCAGAATTTGCGGAAACAAAGGGATTACTGGTGGAATTCATAAACTCATAGTGATGTCTTTTAAACGTGCAGAGCACTGGCGAATGCTGACCAAAATTAACGGAGTGAATTATAAGACTGGCATACAAGCGATAGCACACCAATGTAATAAGCTGAAAACCAGAATCACTGAGTCTTACTTATAATGATCGGCACCACCATATTACCTATGGGGTTTATGTTGCTGGATAACGAGATCTTTTCGAACCAGTTTATTAAGTCAAGTTCCAACAATTCATGACCTACTCTTTTCCAGTGAAGATGCCTAGCCTCCGGTCACCTCGTCAGACTTTCTGGAGAATATGTCTGACCATCTGTGTTTTGCAAGCTATTAAGACAAAAAGACTATATATATGGCTTAAGGACATATCCGTGATTGGTTGTCA
Organism: Paragonimus kellicotti; assembly: GCA_014220965.1. NCBI lineage: Eukaryota > Metazoa > Platyhelminthes > Trematoda > Plagiorchiida > Troglotrematidae > Paragonimus > Paragonimus kellicotti. The sequence continues at coordinate 18,231 of LOND01002384.1, forward strand.
CCACACCTGCACGCATCTTCATGATGAAAATTCATAAACTAATTGACTGCGATTGATTCATTCGGGTTTAAATACAGTGTGGAACTTATCTACAGGAGTACATCTTCCTCATCAAAATGATGATTTACGATTCGTGCAGATAACCAATGGGACAGTTACCAAAATACATGAAATTTCTGAACAAATTCAAGGTAAATTTACCAGGGGGGGTCCAAAGTGTAAGAAAGAAATGAACCATTAACTAGATGTCCCTTGGAAATATCAATTTACAAATACCGAAGGGAACCAATATAAACTGGAAGTACATGTGATTTGGCGCTCCAAATGCACAATGAATTTTTAGGCCATGTCCCTGGTTGTTGCCGCCACACATCTTTCCTAATGTTGAGGTGAGATGGAAACCACGGAAGGGAGTGTGTTGAAACACAACAGCTTTGTTCGGTTAGTAAAACTGAGTAAGCAGTTAATGAACATGAAAATCAGCTTTTGGCAGATAAGGGGTTACATTATCATTTATAATAATGATTTAAAAAATCTACATCATGTTAACAAGACGTGACTGATCAATGCAATTTATTAGTGAGATTGTTTGAGTATGCAGCTGGACCAACAAGAGACAAAGATTAATTTAAAAAACGAACGATAGAATTTCAGAATATTGGCTGGAAAGATATATGAGAAGTCGGTCACGATGTTGCGTTAAATGGGAGCAGAACATTGTTTAAGAGGGTTCATCTGCGATCCAACTGGACACTGGAAGGCCGTCGCGAAGCTCGGCGTTTCGGACAAGATATGGTTCACACTGCATAAGAAAATAAGTCAGATAAACAAAATTATTACGTATTCTGAGGAGACAAGCAAACACAGTCATCTAGTGGATCATATCGTGCAACGTTCTGATATATTTTTGTCATGCATGGATTTAAGCAATTATCGCTCATCTTTTTACATTACCATCGGCAGGACTGTACGGTCTGAATTTACCAAACCTGAAATGCACCCCGCGATGAAACCCTCAACTTATCTATGACTATGGAGATACATTCATTACATGTTTGCTGCAGTGCACACACANAGTGAACTGTTACGGCGTACCCGGTGTACGTGTGTGTCTTAACATAGTCTCTTCTGTGACGTTTGCTTAAAACTGAATATCCGAAAATACGTTTTCTAAAGTTGCACGTTCGAGTCGTGAGCCACCTGTAATTTTGTTTGAGAAAAGTTGCATATATATACTGGTATTTAAAAACGCCAGTGATAAGTGAAATTATGCATAAAATGGGAAATGGTAACGCATAACAGCTTCACTTCTTTTGAGCTGGGACTAAGTCGCTGAGGATAAATGATGACTTTCGTTAATATCACGTTCAACTTTTGTTATTTGTCTACATAACAAAGCTTGAAATGCCTTATTTGGATATTAATTGGACTCGGAACATGTCTGTAAGGGAACTTTCCTACTTAACTTCATGATGGACCTGAACGCTGTTGTCATTAACTTACGTGACTCATTTAATCGTTCTCGTTGATGACTGTATTGACAAACGGCCACGGGAGGCGTAAGTGCACCCACGGCGTAGCTGTTAACCATCGCAATATATTTCCATGAATGCTACCCAGGCTGTGGCTTAACCCAAAACGGACGGTCACCATTTTGTCGATCGGGTGGTCATCTTGATCCTTTCTGAGGTAACAGGTCAGCTGAAGAGGTCTACGTACATAGGCTAGGATCGCGTGAGATTTGTTTCTCAAATGAGCAAATTTTGAGGAAAGAAATGATTAACCTTACATTTTGGTTTGGAAACTGCTATCATAAACAACTTCCTGTTTATTGTGTACGTGATTTTTACATTTGGTTTATATGATAGTTTTGACTCGGCCGGTCCTAACACCTGAAAATTTCTGATGAGTAGTCGAGGATTTGGTTAATTTCAAGTTGAACATCACCCACAATTGATCGCAGCTGTCGCATTCCCATAGACTTTCCAGTCGGCCCCTTTCGAAAAGAAGCACTAGACTCGAGTTTCGCTCTCATTAGAGCTCGTCAGTAGTGCATATCCTTGCCACTGCCGGGACTAGAACTCCGGCCTTGCTTTTCGTGAGGCAACCGTGTTTACCACTGCGCCATTGACCTCACATTAGGCTGCTTGAGATAACAAAATTGCCGGAATATCATCTTTTTGGCAAATAACACTAGCAGTGTACGTCAGAATATGAGATGCAAGTTTGGCAATATGAAATCATGATGTCAGATTTTTAGTTGCTGCTCGAAATTTAGATGTTTGTTGATGAAAGACATTTTGAAAGTAAAAAGTTTGTTGATGCATGTTCAAGGTATTTGGGTAATTCAGGTCGAACATCAGTTACAGTAGATTGCATCTTCTGCACTTACATAGACTTCCTGATGGACTCCTTCATAAATGAATAGCAGGTTGCAATTTTACTCCTTTTACGATCATTAGTACTGTATATATGTCACTTTTCAGAGTTGCATTGCAGTCGTTCTTTCATGCGGTGATGGTGCTGATCACTGCTGCAATCAGTTGTGAGTGAAGTTCGGTTTAATAATATAATAAGTGCCGTTGTACTTGTTCTTAGCGTTCACCCCGAAAGTCCTGTCGGCAGAGTGATCAGACACCTAGACCTTCAAACTCATTAATCGAACCGCTGAAGATGACGCAACAGTTAGGACGTGCAACTATTTAGAAATTCCGTTAGCTGAAATCATGAGGATTCAGTATCCCAACAAAACCTGACGTAAAAATCTTATGGATGTGCAAAATGCTCCAGAACTCCTCGGCATTAAATAAACTATAAAATTAAAATTTAGTCCTACAGAGATTGGTGCCAAGATTCGTGGACAATTGCTGACCACTTCTTGATATTCCACGATGAATGTTTGCCTATGACTTAATCAGCCATTAGTATCTACGTGAACTGAACTCGATTGCAGGGTTCCACAGCTGGACCCTGAGACCAGACTACTAGTTTTCTGTTCATTTTTGGCTGACTGCTGCCAACTGCCAGTCGGCTGTTGATCATCATACGCTTAGTGAACGTTTAAATTTAGTGCCCTCGACAAAGTACAGTCCGTCGCCGTAGTTCAAACAAATGGTTCTGTTTAAAAAGGTTGACATTCGAAAGAAATGAGGTAAATAGTGTGCGAAGTTAAGCAGTATGCCATTGCATACTTTTTAAACACATTTTATACAGTTGGAACAGACGAGCTAAAAATGTGCCAAAATAGACAAAGAAGTCTTAGGGACAAAACCACACACAATTGAAATATAATAAAGAAGCCTAGTTCGAACGCTTTTTCACAGAGCGCGGAGGCTATGCACAGATGATAATCTACCACAAGAATTAAGCACACTCACAGATACGCTGCGGGCCAACGGGTACCCCTTGCAATTTATCAAGAAGTATAGCAGTGTCATTACCCCAAGGATACAGGAAAAACGGTACCAAAGAAGATGGTGTACTTAGAACTCCCGTTTCTAGGTGACGGCTGGTCAACAATGACAAAAGACGTCTAACAGCTGCTGTATCCAGATCTTATAACGCTGTAAAACTATGCATAATACAGCGAATCAAGGCTTTACCAGTCTCCTCGGCTACCAACAAACAGCTTACGTCTGTTGCATCCCACTGTTTACACAAATATTCATGTGGTTTCAGTATGAGCTACGTAGGGAGGACAAACCGACGGCTAGCTTCTCGTATAAAACAGCTCGTTCTCAAGTGAGGGAAAAACTGGATTAGAAACACCAGGCGCGAGCATAGAGGTCAACGGACGGCACCCAGCGTCATCAATAGCAAAACATAATCCAAACAGGACACAGAGTCAAGGTTTGTGACGCATTCTCTGTGATTTTTCGAAGCCACCGGAAACGCATCCTCCAGTTTGCTGAGGCTTTGGCTATCAGACGTTCAAAACAATTTGTGTTGACGTTGCGGCTGCCCTGGTAGTCAGCATCCCCATTTGTTTAATCTTCATTTCCGTGTGTCTGTCTAATCCTTAAGCCATTATTTCCGCCCTATGGAACCTTATGTTAATGTTTAAAATTAGTTACATGTCCATGTGTGATCAGAATGTACGAAATGTTACTCCGGAGAACATCACATGATTTACGTCTTCTCATTGCCTTATTCAAGTTCATAAGGGGAACGAATTGCTTCATAGGAATAAATTTGCCAGCACTGAGTCAAAATACATGTCAGTCGTGCATTTTAATTAATTGGCAACTGTCTTCCATGAACTTGCTGTTTGGATACACACGGTTTATTGCAGTAACCAGCGATTTTCATTCCTTCTACCTTCAACGAAGTGGGATGAAACATGCTGTTTTAATAGGATTGTTTCTAATATGGTTCATAGCATTATGGTCTACTTTCTCATGAAAGTGTCTGATAGTATAAGCTCCAGCGGATTACCCACCGCAGATGTATTAACCTGACGTCAAAGATCAGCTCCATAATTGAACTATATATGGAGATTGCGTACTGTGAGAAGAACTTTCCT
>LOND01002384.1:24027-34607 GCA_014220965.1 Paragonimus kellicotti
AGCTCCAGCGGATTACCCACCGCAGATGTATTAACCTGACGTCAAAGATCCAGCTCATAATTGAACTACATATTGCGGTTGCGTACTGTGAGAAGAACTTTCCTGTCTTTGTAGTTTACGCAATAGCTGAATACCTTGCAAATAAACTTTGTTACTATTGAATTGAAAAAGAAGAAGGAAACATACTTCAAGTGCACGTAGGCGATTGGTGCCAACTAGTTAAAAAAACATTCTGTGTATAATTTCATTACATCCAATTTGTGAATGATCTAACAGACAAGTTTGTATAAAGGGGTGTTTTGTATTCACAGATGACTTGTGTTGATTCTACGGTCTACCTATTCATTCGGCGATCGGCCAATCCTGTTGAATTCGCCTGGCTTGAACCTGCAGACAGCGCGCCATAAAGTCAAGCATCTCCATACAAACAAAACGAAAACAGTTATTGCAAACTTGCTGCAAGTTGAACAGCATTTCCCAGAAACAGGTTTTGTGTATAATAAGCAACACTTGGTGATAAGAAAAAGATTAATTATTAACGACGTGGGTGAAGACTTTGCGTTCACAAAAAAGTTGGCTTTAAAGAAAGCTCAACGATCATTTAGGGAGATACGTTTCACTCAGCAGATCATCTGTGTTCGGATAGGATTTCCTGGAAACACTGGAAAGCCAGTTGTGATCCAAATACCTCAAGCGGCGATCTGTGATAAGTCGGGACTGAGTGCGACCTATAAATCATTTACGGTGAATAAAATTAACAGTGCTTCATTTTCAACGTGAATGTAACATGTTGGATGTTTGAGATATATTGCCTCCTCAGAACCATTCTATTAAGGATTCTTTCGAATTGATCAGTGACTTGGACAACATCAATCTTGCTAATGAGTTGATGTGTTCCATAGACGTTCAGTCACTGTTTACGAATGTCCCATTACGTGAGACAATTGACTATATTTGTGAGCTCGTTGAAACGAAACATTACTTCGCCTTCGCGTAGTGTTATGCACTGCTGTTCGGTGCTATCGAAACATAGATTGGGTAGCCATAGGAAGTCCACTGGGGTTCATCTTAGCAAATTTTTCCATGTTCAGTATTGATCACGAGTTAGCCGCAGACAAAGCGAATTTTGTCGTAATACTAGCGTTACGCTGATGACACACTAGTTAGTCCAGGTAGATAGTAGATAACCTGGTGTGGCGCTCAAATAAATGTCATTCAAACCTGAAGGTAAGGTGTAAACTTGAGACTAATAACTTCCGCTCCTAGACACATTCATAAGTCGCCGAGAAGATGGCTACATTAAATGAGCTGTCCGTAGAAAATCCAAGTAGTCTAGTCAATACCTGAACTTTATTAGTTTCATACCCATCAGTTACAAACGAGCACTTGTGAATACACTAGTTCACACGCGCAAGACGAATCTGTACACAAGACAGTCTTACGGAGGAATTAGAGTTGATCACGACTGTACTACAATCTAATGGTTATCCAAAAAGATTCACAGAAAGGTGCAGTAAACAGAAACCACCGTCCATAGAGGTGGTCAAAGTGAGAGAGAAGAAGGTTTATATAGAATTGCATTTTAAAGATGATTACTCTATGCATTAAACAACGTAAGGTCTAGAGAATTCGATTAAACGAACATTTAACGCAGTCCGAAATTTGTGTATTGGTTCGACCCAGAAGCTGCCTGTGCCTTCAATCAAGGAAGATCAGCCTGTCGGTGCCACCTCATATCTGTAACTACCGAATTTATATGTAATTGCAGAGAAGGTTACATAGGCGGAGCCGAGAAGAATTTGATCTCTAGAGTGACGGAAGGTTTGCCTTATTGGGTGCAGAACTCAGTATCATCGAAGAACGGCAATGTCGTTGAAACACGCAAGCAACCAGTGTCCGCAGTCACAAGACACATCCTGACCACTGGTCACGTCATCGACCCAGTTTGTGCATTCAGAATCCTATTACGTCATCCCAATCCAAGATTCTTACAGGTTTGCTGAGGCTGTCACAATCAATCGACTGAAGCCTGCTTTGGACTTAGCAACCTTTCCTAACTCACCGCTGGACTATTCAGCCCATCTCCGCAACTATCCGATGTATAAGAAACCGTTTTATGTTACTCCAAATATGGTACTGACGAGTCAGTACGAAGTGCTTATATTGAACGGTTTTTGTGTTCTAACGAGATCTTCTCAATATTACTTGGTGAGGAGTAGTCTGAGGGTCGGATCGTTTCACGTTAAGTGCCCAGTAGACTAGACTTTTACACTGGGGAGCAGTATACCTCTAAGCAGCAGTATGAACAGTTTTCAACGTGTATTTCTTAACAGGCATATTGAATCCCCACTTTAAAGTTGATCATCGAAGGTAGTGTTTCATAAAACATTTTGCAAGCTCTCCAACAGTTAGTATAACAAGCACAACACAAGCTATTTATGTTGAGCAGATGGGGTGAAAACGGGTAACAGCAGTGCGGGTTGAAGCGAGTTAGACTAATAAATGAAGTTCTGGGCACAACGGCGTGGTTACATCATTGTTGTCGATGTTAGTACTGACGTGTTAAGCTAAAGAAAGAGGGGTCAAAGGTTGGCTGGTGAGAAGTGATGATAGTTGTGAAAGGAATAACGCAGGTTAGAACGGTAAGGGCCGGTCTGAACTTGCAGATCCAGATATGACTAAAACAAGAGTAAGGCGAAATGGAATAAATATTAATAGTTGTAGATAGTATAGCGATCTTGATAGTTTGGAGAAGTTTGAAAAACACTTAGTAGAGCGAAGCATGTCCTGCATGGGGACATTTTGTTTGCCTCGCATCAGCTACCACAGTGAAAACGGTAAGAGCTTCTTGTGGTAAGCAGAGAGGGCAACAAGAGACGAACATAGTACGTTTGTTAAGGGCAAATCATTGGCGCTGTAAACACAGTCTTCTCCGTTGATTCACCTTAACAACTGCAACTTCCTCTACTCTTCTCTGCATTTACTTATGCATTAACCAGAGATTAATCTGGGATTCCGGCCTGATCCTTGTCTTTTCAGGTTCCAACATGTAAGTCACTGTGACCATCAACCTTCACCGTTTATTATTTGACTCGTATTTCTCGAGATTCCCACATCAATACCTTCCTCGTGTTCAACTGCTTCCAGATGTCCGATAAAATTAATGCACGAGATGATAGTTCTCTATTGAGAAACAAGTTTTCTTCGTGTTGTACGGTTCGTGCCAATTAAAGTTTCCATTGTGTGTGCATAACGGCCAAATCGGTATAGACTATGCGACCAATTGAATAGACTGGTCCACTGCTTTTTGTTGTACAGATTTCATAAATTTAAAACTTTTGGGTCGTGGATAAGTGCTTAGTAGATTCGCCCCCATGATTGGCGGATGTAGTTCCGTACTAAGCCCTTCTAAGATCATGACGTCATTACAACAGCAGCAAATTTGTCCACACTCAGCAGAGTTAATTGCAGACAAGAAAGATCAACATAACCATACGACTATGACTGGCACCAGTTTGGTACACTTCCTTATGGGTTGTTTATTCGGAGAAAGGTGCAGAATTTGCGGAAACAAAGGGATTACTGGTGGAATTCATAAACTCATAGTGATGTCTTTTAAACGTGCAGAGCACTGGCGAATGCTGACCAAAATTAACGGAGTGAATTATAAGACTGGCATACAAGCGATAGCACACCAATGTAATAAGCTGAAAACAAGAATCACTGAGTCTTACTTATAATGATCGGCACCACCATATTACCTATGGGGTTTATGTTGCTGGATAACGAGATCTTTTCGAACCAGTTTATTAAGTCAAGTTCCAACAATTCGTGACCTACTCTTTTCCAGTGAAGATGCCTAGCCTCCGGTCACCTCGTCAGACTTTCTGGAGAATATGTCTGACCATCTGTGTTTTGCAAGCTATTAAGACAAAAAGACTATATATATGGCTTAAGGACATATCCGTGATGGTTGTCACCACACCATGCACGCATCTTCATGATGAAAATTCATAAACTAATTGACTGCGATTGATTCATTCGGGTTTAAATACAGTGTGGAACTTATCTACAGGAGTACATCTTCCTCATCAAAATGATGATTTACGATTCGTGCAGATAACCAATGGGACAGTTACCAAAATACATGAAATTTCTGAACAAATTCAAGGTAAATTTACCAGGGGGGGGGTCCAAAGTGTAAGAAAGAAATGAACCATTAACTAGATGTCCCTTGGAAATATCAATTTACAAATACCGAAGGGAACCAATATAAACTGGAAGTACATGTGATTTGGCGCTCCAAATGCACAATGAATTTTTAGGCCATGTCCCTGGTTGTTGCCGCCACACATCTTTCCTAATGTTGAGGTGAGATGGAAACCACGGAAGGGAGTGTGTTGAAACACAACAGCTTTGTTCGGTTAGTAAAACTGAGTAAGCAGTTAATGAACATGAAAATCAGCTTTTGGCAGATAAGGGGTTACATTATCATTTATAATAATGATTTAAAAAATCTACATCATGTTAACAAGACGTGACTGATCAATGCAATTTATTAGTGAGATTGTTTGAGTATGCAGCTGGACCAACAAGAGACAAAGATTAATTTAAAAAACGAACGATAGAATTTCAGAATATTGGCTGGAAAGATATATGAGAAGTCGGTCACGATGTTGCGTTAAATGGGAGCAGAACATTGTTTAAGAGGGTTCATCTGCGATCCAACTGGACACTGGAAGGCCGTCGCGAAGCTCGGCGTTTCGGACAAGATATGGTTCACACTGCATAAGAAAATAAGTCAGATAAACAAAATTATTACGTATTCTGAGGAGACAAGCAAACACAGTCATCTAGTGGATCATATCGTGCAACGTTCTGATATATTTTTGTCATGCATGGATTTAAGCAATTATCGCTCATCTTTTTACATTACCATCGGCAGGACTGTACGGTCTGAATTTACCAAACCTGAAATGCACCCCACGATGAAACCCTCAACTTATCTATGACTATGGAGATACATTCATTACATGTTGCTGCAGTGCACACACACACATTTCCACTGCGGCTAACTAGCATTTTTACACGTCAGATTAGGTAAAGTTTTTCGCTATTTGAATTTAACAAAGAAAATCGCGAAGCAATCGAAACGAGAACACTGGATCACGCCCATGAGTGTACTTCATTAAATCCTCAAGACATACAGGCACGTAATACCTAACCGAGAGCATTTTAAAGTGGTTATTTTGGGACACGATAATATATCAACCGGGAAACATTCTGATACGGTGGTGGGTCGTCTGTAAAAATTTGATTTGGCACCCACTTCCGCATCAAATGTAGAAAGTTATTGGAAAATGGGACAATAACACTTCCACCATGCAATACGAAAGAACTTTTACAAGATCATGAGTCCAAACGTAAACCCATAAAAAATTGCTTCTTGCGAAAGCAATTACTTCATATGCGCACCTGTAAAACAGAATCTCCACTAACCTAATCAAAATCAAGACTGAATTTTCTTTCTGTTCATTGGGTAGAAACAAACAAGCATGTGTAAAGCTTCCTATTATACCGTGACATATTATTTCTGAATAATTCATCCAACGGCGGAAGGACAGATTTACTCCACTGCTTGATGTATGTCAACTCATTTGAGGAGCTACATCTCAGTGACGTCTCGTTCGAAACGAGTGGATTTTCGTTATGGATGACGCATGTGCGCGGTACTGAACTCATGCCCCATATTTTAAAACCGTGTTCACTTTGTTGAAATGCTGGTTAACCTATCTTTCTGCTGTAAACTTGATAACTGGTTTATAATAATGTTTAATACCAAAACTTGTTTGATTCTGAAACCTAATGCCCCAAGACTGAGTCGAAGGAGTTGTTTAATTATGTATGGATTAAAATTAAATCATGCTGTCTCTGACGTACTTTACACGAGGGCGGAAGAAGGCCTCGCTGTGAGTCAGAACCGCACTGGAATGTGTGTATTCTGCTGCATTCCCGTAGAAAACCAACCAAACAGGCTTGGTGCATTCAATATGAGATTTATTATATTGGAAGCTGAGGAACGAACCTGATTTTAAAAGCCGTTTTTATTGCTGTTACACACAGCGACCTTTGTTATCTCGACATGACAGATTGCACTCACGACGCAATGTAAAAATATTATCTATTGTTTATCATATTTCACCGAGGATTTTCTATTCAGTTAGCAGTCTGTACGGAATTGGAGAGCATAACTGTATGGATGTTAAATCAGTTCACTATATTTAAACTTGCACAGCTATATATGAAGCTTCAGGGCTGACCAGAAATAGTATTAAGGACAAGGCAACTAACTTGCCGTAATAAAGAATCAATTTGGCCCTTAAATCTACCTGAATTAGCACAATAATTTATTCGTTACTGTTAAAATCAAAAAAGGTGTATGCAATATATGACAGACAAAGCATTGCTGAAACTCATGTTTGAATATTATTTGTTTTGAGTTAGTTAACATAATTTGCTCCGGTGGAGTTTAAGCAAATCCTGTTTGCTGTACATTTTACACACGCTGGATTTTTGTTCAGTGTTCAGATAGAAATCGTGATCTGCCATACATGTTGGTATCACCGAGGTTAAATGAAGGAAAGACTGATGGTATTGTTTGGTCGAATCTTGATTATTGACAAGTTGTTGACTTGGACTGCCTGATGTAACATCGATCGTTGTTATTCATATGTCGTTTGAATCAGCCCTCACCAGTTTTTAGCAGTCGATGACGGAATAGGAATTTTATCACCTTCATGTGTAACAGAAACTTGCCAAGTGAAACTTGTCTCATTTGGCCATCTCTTTATAAGTTTATTGATTTGTTTCTTCTAAGTAATACACACTGTCAACCCTGTGCCGATTGTCTTGTTTTAGGGGATTGTTTCTGTCGCTTATTCAACTTTTATGGGATCGACGGTAGGCGTGCATAAACTCCGGTCGTAGCTCATAAAATACGTTGGATGTTTGGTTGATTCACTTCAGAGATGAAATTAATTTATTGCATTCTTCCAGCTGGTATCGTCTAGAAGTTTTCAGAAAGCCAAGATTTGTCTCCCCAACAAGTTCTCTCAGCCGATGTTGCTGAGTCCTCGGGCTACGCGTGTCCTACTGCTAAACCCAAGCATCCTGATAGATATTCAAGACACTTAGAAAAACCCTGAGTGAAATAAATATTGATCAAATTGGGTTACTCAACTTGCTTAACACACTTACATTATTTCACGAGGAATTGTTCGATCTTCATTAAAGAGTTGATAAAACTCTTCCGTTTCATGCATTTTTACGCAGAAAGTCTGTAATGGGTTAAAAATAACGTTAACGGAATGAACAGAACGCCATACAATCAAACGGGGTTAAGCATTTGAAAAAAGAACAAGAATTCCGTTATTTCCTAAGGAACCACTTGTATGATTACCATCGTGTTATAAAGACTAATGGAGTTTCAGACTGATGTGTCTGCGTTGGAGCGAGTTTTCGGGAAGACCACTAAAATAGAGGCATGCATGGTCTGAGTCTATAAGAGTTAGAACATTTGGAATAGTCATCCTTTGGTTTCAGGTACGATTATCCTATCCTAAGATCCACATGACAGACATCGCAGGACATAAACAGATTCAATGTCTACTAGGTCTGAATACAACAGTGTTTAAACACAAATGGAAACAATTAAGCAAATTATGACGAAGTTATCCCAACCGAGTTATACGAAAACCTGTTGGTAAGATCGTCCGCGTTCCGCAAACCAGTAAATGGCTATCAAGGGAGGTATGGGTTTTCTGAGAAGCTCCACCTGAGTATCACACTTCCATCTGGCTTTTGCTGTTCCAACCTCAAAATGTCTGAAGGGGTCGTGTTTCTTAATGGGGATATAAAACCGCCAACGGGTGGACGTTGCCCGGACAGGCTAGCGTGTTGTTTCAGTGCAAACAAACATTGATCTAAAAAACGTTGTTTGTCACTCCAGTTGAAGCACTGACTGCTGCAGCTTTACTGCTTATTCACAGAGGGGGCGTTTCGGATAAAGGATAAGACAATACCCCGCAAGATGCGACAGCCAGTCAAGATCATCTGCAATATTTCGACTTTATGTACGTACGTACATATTTGTTTGATAGTGGATCTTAGTGTGGATTTGAAACGTCATGATAAATAGTTCAACACTTAGTGTGTACCTTTTTTGGATACTTTATATATATTTGCGTATATCTATATGTACACATATGGTTTGAACAGCCTTCTTAATTAAACCAGTGGGTGAAACTCTGAAACACACATTGTAACCCAAAGCTGTGTTTTATCAGTTTACTAGACTGCACGATATACACACGATAGATGATGTTTTAAATCATCCTAACCTCAGACTATTTGTAAACACTTATGAAATATCGCCTACTATTCATTTATCTTAGAGCTTTTCTTCTGAATCTGCTGTTTTTTAATGGGTTTGTCAACTGGAGCTTACAAGCACTAATTGTGTAACTTGTTGGTGCGATCAAACAAGCTGTTCATCACTCCCGACCAAGAGTGGTTCAGTTGTCAACACGGTAGCCTCACGGAAACGTGGTAGGACTGGTCGAGATATGGATGTACACTATTGATTAACTCTACCGAAAACAAAACTCGAGTGCAGCGTTGTTTTTCGAAGCGAGCTGACTGAATATTCTGAATGCGAGAGCTGCGATCAAACGAGTCGAATCTCACACAAATTATTTGCGATTCTGATTAATGTCGACACCATGTTAAACACACTCAATAATATTTTTCGGTGCTTAGCAGTTAGTAAGTTGAGAAAGTAGAAGTGTATTCATTATATTTTATTCATGTATTGCGGAGGTTACCAAACTTAACAGTGGACATCTTAGTAGGATTCGACGCATGCTATGGCTTGCACATTGACTTGTCGTATAGGTTTAGGCAAACTACTAATACAACTTTCAAAGCAGGTATGTTTCTCATTAGGTTTATGCAGGACAGCTTAGAACAAAAAGTAAAACACTTGTTTCATTTACTAGATAATGACTGAACATGGAGACTTGGAAACATTCACAACAGAATAATTTACTGGTAGCGACGTACCTGAGCGTAAGTAATGTGAAAAAACTTATCACGATCAAAATGTTCTCCAGGTAACACTGTATTTTCCACACCGTCTTCTTTCTCGGATATCCATTGGTTGAGTGCCTGTGAATGGCAAGGTACGTTAGATCATTCAAATCGCCCCAGGTTATTTTGGGCTATTAGATTTGCAGTGAAAATGAACTGCAACGGGTTCTTCGTCGAATAACATACAGTTAGTTAAATCTGACGTAAAAGCCGTTGCGTGTGAACTTGCGATCAGTCGATGCCAGCCAATCGGAACAGCCATTACTTGCTACGTCGTATTTATTTGTAAGAGAAAATAGTCAAGAAAATCTGTTGAAATGTATTTCTTAAACATCCAAATTGATTAAATTCTGGTCTTGATGATCAATAACGAATAGACCAATCAAGACGTAACATGTGTGTTGATCAAAGCGACCAATAATGTGACTGCTAAGTTTTTCCACATAAATAATATCGCTTCTCTAATAGATGTGGATTGTTCAGTGCCTCTTAGTTATTAGTCGATTCAGTTATTTTGACATAGTGTGATCAGTCGTTGCTGATGTACACCAACTCAGTAGATGACTGAAATGAACAACGTCTTGTTCCCGTCCTGTTGTGACTATCACGCCTCACGTGCCAGTTAAAAACGAGAAATTCGGCATTGTAAATGATTACCCTAAATAAAACGAAGTGTTCAGGTAACTATTACAAAGGTTGTTGTGGCAAACTTCTTGAGTGATGCTGGAAAAATTGAGGCATATATATTACACATTTGCTATACGCACGTAAAACCTAATGTAATCTAGTTCATCTGCAATCTGATTTGGGCATTAGGATCGTACAAGACTTGCATAGCCTCGTCAAACTGAGTCCGCGGGATTCTTTGTTCAAAGTTGCCTGATGATTTTTTGTATTTTGCTGTACAAAGTTTCGGCAGTATGTTATTTTTTTCCGAAGTCATTATTTTGTTAACAGGTTTCAGCCACTGAAGGTTCATTCCGTAGCGAAATTGTCAAAGTGATATGTCTAAACGTTACGCTACTCTGGATAGCGGAATGGTAATGCATGCTAATGAAGTCCAGCTGACAGTTTAAACCCATGCGACATGGGTTGTGACAACTCTGTTTCACCTGTTCGCAAAACAATGTTAAGAATCACCATGTACGACCAGAAGGGATGACGCGGAAGTGTCTGAAGGACTATGCGTGTCAGTTCAGATGAAAGTACATTTTATATAAAAGTAATAGTAACTAATGAGTTATCATGCTGGCCATCCGGTGAAAGTATGTTTGCCACAACTGAGATGACCCACGGAATTGAACGTGCTCACATAGCAAATGCCTGTTCTCCCTAACAACACACAGTATCATGCACTATGCATAGTCTCGCGTAAATAACGACTGTCAAAATAACTGAATCGACTAATAACTAAGAGGCACTGAACAATCCAC
>LOND01002386.1:2932-14691 GCA_014220965.1 Paragonimus kellicotti
GTTGTTTGTCCTGGTACTGTCTGAGTGTCCGCATCTGTTGGGTCTCTTTGGGGTGTGGGGAACTTCGCGGCCTTCCGGACTGTAATTCTTCCGTCATTTTACTTTCATGTCCAGCCTCATATAAGCGTTACTGTATAAGTACGTCAGTGATATTGGTTTGGGTGCTCGAAATCTGTGATTATCTTCCTCTCTTGCTCTGAATATTAGTCTTGACATAGTTCGTAAGTGAAATGAGAAAATTCGAATCCCCTATTATCTGCCCCTATTGTTACTCAACACCTTGAGTGTCAGCTATTGAGCCTCCCTTTTGCGTTACTGAACTAGGATGCTATTAACTGGCAGATGTCAAAGTAGCCATTCATAACCTGGCCCACACGGTTTTTGTGTACATCGTTGACACAATCATTTACTTTTGAAAAATGGCAGCTGTGATCAGAGAGACTATAGTCAGCAACGAAGAGGCACAATTGTTCACACGATTGCCTCGTGAAATCGTGGCCGGAGTTCTAGCGCTTCTTTTTGAAAGAAACTGACTGAAAATGCTATGGGAATGCGATAGCTGCGATCAGTTGTGCGTGATGTTCAGTTGTTATGTATAATCTATATTAAACTGAGCGACAACCCATTGTGTCTAGATGAACTGGTGGCTTTTTCTAGACACCTACGAGTGACGTTACATACAAATGTACTTAGTCTTGATGCTATGATGTTCGTTTTAGTCATATATGACCTTTGATGGTTTTAAAGTTTAAAGGCCTCCAACAAGCTGTAGCTTTCGTCCCGGAAGGGTAGACCTTATATACCATGGAAAACTCAAGTCGGAAACTTTGGGCATAAGGGAGCTGTGCGTCCCTGAACTTGAAAAATGGCCAATAATAACCTGTTGGTTGATTTGGTGTTAAGTTAGTTAAGGTCACTTAGATTACGTTTCCCACCTGTTGATCAATTTATCCCGCTTTTCGGGTGGAGAAGACGTTCGGTATTTTCCGTCAAAAGAGTTCAAATAAAAATGAAACCGATTTCAACGAAGTAGCATCCATTCAACTCCTTCATCATAGTGGTCATAACCTCTGTATGATGGTCGTAAGGTGGGCAGTATCCACACGACCAGTGACGTTTAACAAAATGGAACCAGCTGCGAGAAGGCTGTGTAACAACCTTGCTCCCTTTAAGGAGGTCACTTTCAGGGTAATTATAATACACTGATGAAGGTACTGTATGCTAAAGTGAACGAGAATAGACTAACGACTGTAAAGACTAGATGATTGGGGTAATGAATCAATAATTTAGACATAAACAAATGACGCACTTATGTGATCACTGTTGAGCCAAAAACTGGAGCACTCGTTTGTACATGGCTGAGATGATTGCGTCATTTGTTTCCTGGTTATCGTTGGATTGGTCCAAGACAGCCTCAATATGGTTAACGTTTCTTCTTATGCGTGTAACGGTGATTCGTGAAGCAGACGGTGATCCTTTCTCAAATGGCTGAGATACGGCAGCTGATCCGCTTGGAATACGCCAGAACATTTCAACAGGTGAATTTGAGGCGGTGATTCAGACAAAATACAAGACTGTTACAGACGTATATTAGTTCAGAAACATGCGTCATAATCATTTCCAGCGATGCTCACAGAGAAAAACAGAAAAACAGCTGTTTTTAGACTTAGTTTGCGTCGGATCCGTTTATAATTTAAACTCTGGTTTTCATGTCTACCTACCACAACCTTCGCTAGCTTAACCGTATGTCTGTATGAGACTTTCCACGTGCTTTAGTGGCTTATCCCTATACTGTACTCACTTGAATTCATGTACGCTCGCTAATGACAGTCTGTAAAGTAACAGGTGAGATGTGATGAAATACTTCTGAGGTAAACAGCTTACGGAATTCTGTCTGCTTACGAAACCGGTATGTGCAGAATGTGAGCGAATTAGCAGGTAGTTTAGTTGTAGGAACGTAAGCATGACTAACATAGAAGAAAAAAATAATATCCAGTTGTTCCGGAAATTAAATTGTTGTCAACATTACCCACTTTTTCATTAGTTTCAGCCACTATAACACGATTGAACGAAACAAACTGTTAACCGGACTTCAGCAATCATTTTGCTGTTCAAATGTCCACTAGGCTATCGGATCATAAACAGCCGATGTATTCAGGTTCGTCCCTACCATCCTTTCTACCGAATCGAAGAAATTCTGGAAACAATTTGGTCGTAACATGCTCTTCAGTTTAACGTAGACCCACATGGTAAAAGATTAGCTTTTGTCATTTTCTATCGTCATCTGTTGGAAGCTTGAATGACCACTTCTAGAGGAGTGTTAATAATCACAAAATCACTGATAGCGTTAGATTTACCAGCACAGGCTTCATATGTCTACCGTCAAATTCCTGGCAGATCAATACTTCCGTGATGCATTCATTCCAAATTAGATCTCATCAAAACCGTTTTACTCCCTGAGTTTAACACAAGTCGACTATATAAACGCATTGATGAAAGCCACCTGCACATGATTGTCTCACTTCCGGTTTGGAAAGGTGTACAGTTTAATCGCATACGCACCCAATCTTAGAAGTTGATAACTGAAGCTTCCACGTTAAAGCGAATTTAATCATAATATCATGATTGAGCTTTGCCAACAAACCTAACCTGATTCGATGAGGTGGTGTTCGTTCGACCCAGGGTCCAGAAAAAGACGAAAACAAAACGATCAGTGACTACCCGAATTTGTAACATACTGTTCAGCTCATGGTACGTTAAGCCCGTGAGTACCACAACGAAAGGTGAAACTACAATTTGCTCATTCCTGGCACCGTAATACCTTCGACGACCCAGATTTCTAAATTCCTTGCGCCATCAGAATGACTTTACTGTACTGCCTTGCCTGCTCGTCTTACCCTCTGAAGAGTAAAATCGGAGTCAGCATAACAGAGTGGGTAACGTAGTGTGTCAAATCCTACGTTGCTTGGGTTAATGTAAGCTACGTTCTCTTAGACAACTACCTTTCGCTGATCATATATGGGAATGATATCTAACAGTTTCAACAAATATTCTGTTTTTCAAAGGGCGGTAGAAATTTTCAAATTGACATATGATCTCCTGGTACGCTTGCGTGGATTTACACTAAATGCCCTCAATCCTTCTTCTCCATAGCTCCACATCCGCTTTCAATGACGTCTGTTACTCTCTAGTGAGTAAATCACTGGACTAAGCTTGATTTCAGCATCACTCGACTTCCGCTTTTCGACTTAATATCTGTGATGTTATAAAGCTGGGATAACCTGGAGTAAGAATAATAGACTGGATGAACGAAGTTGCTGTCAATGAATGGATGACAGTAATTGAACGCTTTCTTACTTGGGTTGTTCTTTTCGTGTTACGAAAGGAGACTGTCTACAGTTTTCACTGTAGTAATTTGTGGTTTGGATGAAACATGCTAGAGATCAGTAAAGAGCTCATACATTGGGAACAGGCCAGTGGATCTTTTCTCACCACATTTTCTGCTGACGTGACTTTTTTTCATTCAGAGCATCTTCAGATCAAGTGAACTGTTGTAACTTTAAGGTACTTAGGACATGGAGGAGGGGAATAGCTATAAGAATCCCGAAGATTGTTGGCCACAACCCAAGTGTATGATGACAGAAGTCATTACTAGGTTGGTGTTACTAATAGCAAACAGTTGTAAATATTCAAAAGCAAGACAGGACTGAAATTGTTACACCATTCTAATGGGATCGTCAGTCGGTCAAATGCCAATGGAAGAACGGTTAGGTAGACTCAGTCCGTTTGCTAGCCTTCTATCCCTTGAAATATTCTCTTCATCTAGCCAACAATGGAAAGCACCTTAATCGACAAAAAGCCATGAGCCAGAGTGGTCATAGGCATTTTCACTCTCAAGAAAGCGTACTTGACAATCAGAGTTTTAACGGCTTCTGTAACTTAGCTCTCATGTGCATTATTTAATTCCCTTCTAATTATCTTGACATTTTCCATATACTTTTTCAACGTGTCACGATCAGGCATTTTGAAATTCATGGTGACGTTCTGACATTAAATTCGACTTTCGAGTGGTTTTGTGACCCACACTTGGTTCTTATTTACTGTGGTTTTCACTACTTGCCGAACATAAACTCTCAGACTGTCCTGACATATCAGTTTATATAAGTACCATTCCTCTCACCAGTAATGATCACTACTTACAAAACAAGTTTGGTAGGGGATTCAGCTATGTTA
This sequence comes from Paragonimus kellicotti, assembly GCA_014220965.1. NCBI lineage: Eukaryota > Metazoa > Platyhelminthes > Trematoda > Plagiorchiida > Troglotrematidae > Paragonimus > Paragonimus kellicotti. Next base: position 7,166 of record LOND01002386.1, read on the forward strand.
ATTCGGTCTTGTCTAATCTAGGGCCAATGGCACAATGGTCAAGACGGTTGCCTTATGAAAGCGTGATCAGAGTTCTCACACCGGTTTTGGCAAGGATATACATTACTGACGTGTTGTAACAACGGAAAAACTCGAGTCAAGTGCTTCTGTTCGAAAGGAGCTGGCTAGAAAGTCTACCAGAACGAGAATGCTGTGATCAAATGTGAGTGATCTTCAATTTGAAATTAAGCAGTCCTTAGGATGCAACAAGTTTAAACATTGTGTCGTCCACTTAAAAAAACAATCTTGTCTTACTTTGAGTCTCACATCCTTTAACTGTGCAGAACAAAGGCGTTGATTTTTCCACCCATTTAGTATCGTGTTAAACGTGTTTTATAGGTGTCTCTCGGGAAACCACTTAGAGTAGCCACCATTCATTAAAGTGTCTGTTGCCTACGTGCTATTCTCTGACCGCCAGTAGCATTAACTGGAGGGGAAGCTCAGCGTAACAATTAACGCTTGTTTGCTTGCATGCGCTTCTTTAGGGTGTAGGCAGAATCATTAGCCAAGTCTATTCTCTGAATCTATGNCACGTTTCCCCTCCGTCGTTGATTGGCCCGTCTCTTCAAGGCTGTTCAGAGACTATATATATGCAGACGCTGGTCTGCAATGTTACCTTTGGTTAGAGAGCAAATACATTCTCGACTGAAGGTCAAGGTCTTCTGTGTTCTTCTGGGGTTTTCGGGTATCGTTACGCTCTGTGCTACGTGTCCGTGATTCGTATAGTCGTGCGCTAGCCATTTCTCGTTATCGTTGACCAGCGGGTCATAACAAAACTATGGACCAACAACCGGGACAGCTCACCGTCGTTATGACATTAAAACCTGGCTCGCCTAGAAACTACAATCAGTGTTTATTGTGCAAACTTCAGGAACAGTGTTGACGTTAACCATGTTTTTGAAATCCCACTTTGATTTCCAAAGGAAATTTAACATGCTTATCGGTTTGAGTTTACTTAACAGTTCTTTTATGGGAGTATACAAAACATAGACTGTAAAATGGTGAATATTCTTCCGAGTGTCTTTGAGATTACCCAACGTCAGAAACTTTCTAGTGTACCGGAGCGTTGACGAACAACAAAAAAACAGAGTGGAGAAGGGCTCATCTTCTTGCACATCCAGTAAACAGGATCTGAGAGTGATCGAAGGTTTCTCATGTCAGTGTGTTCCTGCCAGCACCCACAATGCAATAGCCCAGAGAATGACAAACTACGTCCATTATCTGACGAAAAAGATCGTACACAACGTTGCAGGGATCTCCATATTCAGTAAGTTCATGAGTACCAGACAGTGTAGCTCTCTCGGGTTTGGACACTAGAGACTTACAGAATCAGTAGCTGGAGACTTTAAAAGAGATGACAGCTAATCAGGACCAGTGACGTCAGTATTACCCTTGTCGATCGAGTTGTCTGTGAAGTGAGTGCACTTAATGACGCGGGGCAGTGAAAGCCGTAAGGAAGCTGTCTTGCTGATGACGCCTTACTTTCACTCACAGCTCGGTTGTTTGTTTGCATCTTTATATTGAACGTTTGTTTTAACAGATAGGCCCCATCCCTTCTCCGTTTTATTTTCTGGCAGGTAGTGTGACGGCATCAGTGCGAACTGCTGATGTATTATTCTCTTTTACAACGGTGCTGATGGCCTACATAAGGCAGTATGCTTCAAGATCTGGTGTGCCGCAAACACGGGGCGAGTGTTGCTTTCTATCTTCCATACGATCGATGCTTCGTCCAACGGGTTGAATTGTGAGCTTTTCTAGTGAATATTAATGGTCGTTCAATAAACGGCGCATGGAGGTTATCGGAAATTCATGATCTTGACGAACTTTCAGAGTGTCATAATAAGTATTGCGAAATTACAGTTGATTGACGCAGTCGGGTGAAAACCTCTGCTTATATAACACTTATTTCGATAACACACTAACGTATTCGGCGGTATTTTGATTACTGATGAGTGGTAGAGGATTTGGGTTTTCATGCAAATTGAATTGTATTGTCGAACAAGGCAACAGAGGAGTAAGAAGGCGTCATCTACTTCGAATGATCGGATTTCATTCATCAGATAGATACACTCAGACGCAAAAAATGATTTGATTTTACCATTTCTATTACACAGGTTCGAGATCCACAACGTGCTCAAGACTGGCAGCTTATATTTTAACCAACATCATGTGAAGAAACCTACTGTGAACACAGTGACCAAACTTGCAGTGAGTTCATTTGAAATATCATCTACACTCCACACCACACACAACCATCGCAGGTATGTGTGGAAGTGGTCGAGCGTTCAGATTTGATAATTTGGTCGTGCCTACTATGAGGTCATTCACCAAATTTGCTGATTTTTCATTTATACCTCATAGGTGTTCTACCAGTATACTGCCTCGATTACTATTTGTGGGTTCATCAAGCACTTGAAAGGACAACATATGCCGTTTGCTGTGCTCCCTGAAGCAAATGGCGCTTCGTCGTGAACCTGTTGCTAGTGGGCAATTTGATAACATTCAAGGTGCAAAGCACGTGACCGAAAATGACAGATTGCCTAATCTACACATCAGCTTCACGTCCAATATCAGTCCCAGACACGATGTCACCATACGAACCAGCCTCCTATCGGATGGAAAACCGCCGGTCTAATCCGTCCGAGGGAACTAATCACACAGTTCATCGATCAGTTAGTGACCGGTACCTGGCGTACAACTTGGGGGTGGAATGTTGGACAGTCGCAAATACAGTTCATTCGCACGTTGTCTTTATCACATCGGCTGATGACCGTTACACAAACAATGCTTCGGTATGGATCAGAGGATGGGTTGACAGCGTGGTTACTGGCATGTGTGAAGACTTGTTTGCCTATATGTCTGTGTCCCCTCTCTTCCTCTCCCCTGTATGGCGATAACGGCCGCTCTGACCGGGAGGTTGAAAACCAGTCAGCCAACTGTAAATGAAAATAAACGAAACCATGACAGAGGTCGTGACGGGAAATTGCAGCGACCTCGGTTTGTAACAGTCAGCTTCATCACGCTCATTTTCACAATGCTTAAGAATGACATGCAGACAAGTGCGTTGCAACTGAAAGATGATGTGCTGAAATCAACGTAAATACACTGTCACTGTTACCGTACTCGAATAGGTAGCCGACACTTTACAAATTGGGACTTGTCACCATGATCAATGAATAGCAAACAATGCATGTTGAAAACGGAGTATAAGAACTTTCTCAATGGCGAATAACAAGTTATACGAACATTGCGAAAAACTTCTACCGATTAATTTTCACCTTAGACAGTGACAAACTGCGGTAGACAATAAATATCCAGATCATGTTAAGACAGCCCAAGCCAAGTCAAGAACTTGTGTTATAACCATCAGGAGGAGTAGGAGGAGAAAGCTCATTAATTACACAGTCACTTTTACTAAGTGGAAATTCTTCGATTAGCAGTCACCTATGTGCAAGACGATCATGACTAATCAGAACTAATGCTTAGTGTGGGTTTGACAGGAAACCTACAAACATAGTTACGGACAAATCGGACTTTGTAACTAGACTGGGCTGAATACGGTATACAACTCTGGAAGAGTCCCTACAATGAGGATGGTGGACATCATAGAAAGTTTTGACAGTCTGTTTCACAATTAATTAAGGAAGTCGTTGAGGTAGAAGTTTGGTGTATTGCTATAGTTTGATAAAAATTTCATTGTTCTGGCGAGTGGTTTGAAGTCTACAGCCCAACGGGAAATTACTGCAGAATGAATCAACCAGTAGGGAGTACGCATGCATTCACAAAACGGATAATACGAGCTTATGGACTGGGAAGACTTGAAATGTAAACCGGGGGATAATTACTCATTTGAGAGCTAATTGTACCGTCTGTTTCATATTCAACGGCTCCTGTAGATTTATAAGGATGTAAAGGGCGCTAACAGGAAATGTACAGTCACTCTGGCTCAAGCTCTTAAGTCGTATTGTAAGTTTCGAAATGAGGTATTGATTCTAAACTTTGGTACCTGATGCTTCTACGGTGGAAATAACAGCAACCTAGAAATTGATCGTATTCCTGGTAAATTTTGACACTTAAACATGGTTCCCGCTCTTGAGTAACTACAATTTTACGTACACGTATTTGCTTCTGGGCGTCAATCGCCCACATGCCCCTCGTTGAATACTACTCGCTCTTAGATTAACCAATTTTTCCACAGACGCTGCATCTGTTTACCCCTACATCCAACTGGGTACCGTGTCCAGAATACGGTAAACACCTGGACAAAAATCCACAAAACATTCGGCAGTTATTAGCTTGGAAAAGGGCCGCGTTTTCTTCGCGTTAGACTATCGCATCACCATCCTGAAATATTCGGTTATTCTCGATGGATAATATTGGTAACGAATGTTCCTGTTCTGTACTTTCGGCTAAAACTACCGGCTGTGTGATCACGGAAGCCCCACTTACTCAGTCCAGCTGACCGGATAGCTTCTCAAATATGTTTTGAATCATTGTCGCCTTGCAATGTGGAAATGCTAAGGTGATATCTCACCCACTCACCTTCGTGTATCCCCACGTGTATCCTACTATCACAGTATCCTATGACGAAATCGTGGCCCACCAGTCCGCTTTACACGTTTCCATCAGTCGTTAACTTTTGGTCATCGCCGGCCGGTATGCTTTTCTCGATAGACTTGTGCTGAGTCGGGTGAACTTGTGACTGGTTTGGTGAACTGTATTCAACACAGATCGTGTACGTAATGGATACTAAGGAGTATGGACTAGTTAAAACCACAGGTTGTCTCGCTCAATCTGNCAGCCATACAAATAGCTTCTTTGAGTAATCTTCGGCGCACTCGAAAACAGGCAAAAAGACCTGTCGAGCAAATAAATATGACCAGTCCAGGGCAGGGACTAGAAGAAAAGCCACGCGAAACCTTACAGCACAAGACCGAATACAGTATTTGGTATGGGTAATTCGCCAGCTCCCATTCCAAGGTTTGGATGTAGTATACACTGGTAATCCAATCGCATGGGCCAAACAATGTTCCATATCTAGAAGAGACCCAATTGCGAAAAATCTGGACTTCGGCTGGATTCGAACCAGTGACAGAAACAACATGCCCAAACGCGGCAAATGCTCTACCAGCTGAGCTACGAAAGCCACGCCGGAAGCTCAGAAATTTCACATTTGGACCTAGTTACCCACCCAACCAACTGTCATATGGAATCCACCAAATGATCCAGCCGATTGACTGCCCAAGCAGGATTTCTCGATCAGTTCACGCTGGAATCCACCAACGCCACCGATGAGCATTGACATTATTACTGATAAGTAGTTTGGCAGATTTGATAATTTAGAAGAGACCCAATTGCGAAAAATCTGGACTTCGGCTGGATTCGAACCAGCGACAGAAACAACATGCCCAAACGCGGCAAATGCTCTACCAGCTGAGCTACGAAGCCACGCTGGAAGCTGGTTCGAATCCAGCCGAAGTCCAGATTTTTCGCAATTGGGTCTCTTCTAAATTATCAAATCTGTCAAACTACTTATCAGTAGCATGATGTTGAAAATCATTCAGAAATGCGGTGAAACTGTGACCAAATACTCATGATTAATCTATGTACCTCACATAAAAACACCGTTGAAAGGTTTACAGAAAACACGGAATGAACCAGATACGAACTGGTGTTTTGGCAATACGTGAGTAACGTCTGAATCCGTCTGAGAAGTTGATAAGGAATTGTGGCAAATGTACACACAGAGTGTAATGAATAGTTGACACACGCTTGCGAGATGTAACCAGTCCAACAACAGTTGTGAAAGCTCTCGACATGTAAACATTCGTTGTATTGGTTTGGAATCCGGAACTCTGTGTACACGTCCTAGTATGTACCCTGTTATTAACGCAATTGGGCTGCGGCTGTTACACTTTACATGGAGTTGGCATGAGCAAATAGCCACAGTAAACAAGTATCAGTATCTTACATTGCTTACGACAGCGAAGATTGCGCATTTTTTCAGCGGTCTAAAATCTACCACACGTCCTGTCAGTCGTAGCACTACGATAATGAAACTGGACTTGAGACAGAACATTCACAGTTTTCGATTGACCAGATTCGATAAAACCAACGAGCGAATCAGCGCGTAAACTGGATCGTAACCGTCAATCAATAGCGTACAATCACTAAAAAACGCAGGTCTGTGAATAGCCGAGACTACAACTATTTTCAAACAGTCTACACTAACGAACGAAACATTAATGTTTATCGTCCAATGACCAAAACTTGACTCACTGACAGAAAGGATTTGATTATCAGTCAATTAACGTAGAACTTAGCAGATACGACTAAATGATCAGAGGTTGCGACACAGACTAGTTACAATTCATTGTAAGGTTATCGTCGAACACACGTCATTGTTTACAGTGCACTGTTGACTTGATAATGAATACTACCAATTGAAAAGTGATTAGCCGAAATATATTAGCGCCTGAGCCGCTCAGTCGTCTACACTATACACTCCAGTGGTTTCATAAAAAGCATGAGACCAAACAAAAAATTGTATAGGAAAAGGGTCCCCTAACTTACAGTTACTGTTACCATCAAACATACAAATGTCCTGGTAACCAACTTTGAAGACGGACTTGTTAGAAAGATCGATATCATCGGCTAACTAGCTTGATCTTCAAGAGAGTACAGTGATAAAGGGAACTACGATCCCACATTGATCATCGATGAATATTCGATGAGAACATGCTCCAACTGAGTGATCTCAATGGGTTGGCCCTTTTGAGATGGTGGCTAACAAGTGCTATGTGACAATGTCATCAACAGCTAGCAAAAATGTGAAACGAAGAGAAACGAACATTCACAGTCTCACGTCATTCGAAAACGAAACGGGAGCATCCAAACTGCAGTCAGTCAGCGTTTGTCTCAGTATAGTGATCTAGAGTAACAAGCAGTACACAATTTTGAACGTTTGACATTATGTCCAACGACAGTTTCATTAAAAACGCAAAACAGCTCCTTCAATGTCTATTCCCTTTTTACTCATTTTTAGTCAATAAGATTGATGTAACGTTCAATCGGTATGGTCTAATAATTTAAAGAAAATCGCCACATTTGAGCATATTTCTTTACGTTACCTTCCAGCCACTTCAGGTGAGCTCTGTTGTAGTCCATATTTAAAAGTCAACGAGACACAATATGGTTAGGACATTATAAATTATCATCAGACACGTCGTTGCCAGACGTTATTTCTATAAATTATAGAGTCAACACATGGAGTCAACAATACCCGAAATTGCCGTCTTCTTTTTGACTACATTTGGTACAGGCATTTTTTAGATTGATCGCCAGTCTGACCATGCTCACCTGAGTCTAACCTAAGTGTTAGCAGTCAGGATATGCTTTAGGCATCTGTCACATGATCAGCCTGACAAGCATGGAGTCGGCTAAACATACATTCCATTCAGCTCAGAAATGCGTGATCGCCGAATCAA
>LOND01002386.1:14791-24909 GCA_014220965.1 Paragonimus kellicotti
TGAGATGGTGGCTAACAAGTGCTATCTGACGATGTCATCAACAGCTAGCAAAAATGTACCCGTCATGGTCCTTTAACACGGACGCTGCTCGTACGCGGTTGCCCATCCGTCAGACAAGCAAGCTTGTGAACATCCGTGAAAGGTATATTTTGATCTATAACTCAATGGGATGCTCTCAATATAGGGTTGTTCATTTCAATCAGTGTTCCACCCTAGTAAGTATAACAGATGAAGAATCGCCTGTTCGCAATTCTGTCCTGAACGACTAAACATCGAGTGTAAAGTTTCATTATTGTTCAACAGTCATGTGTTGAAGACCAAGGGCGACTACTCAAGAGTCAAAGACGATCGGTTAGAGGTGAGGATCATTAAGTGCTTGGTTATGCTATTACCGTTGGCAACGTTTTGACATACAATTGAAATCCAGAAAACTCCATTTCTTCAAATCAAAGTAATAGTCACCTTCAGATATAACTCAACCAAAACAGAATGTACGGTTGTGAGCTTTATTAAACTTACTGTTCAGCCCAGGTTGACAAAAAGAATCGTCGACCTCATTCTCACACAATCCAAAACAGTGAGCAATCTAAACTAAATCCACCTCACTATCTCCCACAGGGAATAAGTCTTCATCCATTCTCGTTGCAGAAAGCACGTCTTTAGCCACTGCATTTGTTCGACCCAACAATTTTCATCACTTCTCTGGTATCCCTGACCTCATTTCCCCAAAAATGACCAACTCTCGACTAACAAACCGTACATTAAATCAATTGCCTATCGAGACCGAAAGGTATGGGTTTGGTGAACAGAACGGGCACATTCGGGCTCAACTCTCAAGGTCATACAATCTGATGACAAGAAGTAACCTGTGTTCGTGAGTCTGCTGATGTCAGTGTGTTATGCCCAACAAAGCAGGTTTACAGGGAAATGTCGTGGCTAGACAAAGAAAATTAAACGGAATGTGTAGGGGTGACAACCGTGGTTTCTTTGCTCACTACTTATATTGCAGCAGATTAAAACTCTGCAACCGAGGAGTCGTATAGATCAATTTCACTTTGCAAAAAAGTGTATGGGAGTTTCAGAACGACATCAAACACCTGCTAATACATCGATGAAAGACAATGACATAAATAAGCATCCAATGGTTCTGATCCTCAGTTCTTCATCTTTGACTTTACACAATCGTCTAAAACTATAACATATAGAAAGCTCCACCATCTAATCTGGAACAACAGTGTTCTCAAAACACTCGGAATGACGGAAATTAGGCCAAATCAGTATGTGAGTGTCCCTAAAAAAACCGTGAGACTTGACCCTTGACCTCACCAGGGAACATATGATCTTCCATAACCTATCGATCAGATGACCGGCCGACAATTACGCAATTTGAAACATTGATTTCCCTCTATCCAGTTCATTGTCATGACAGTAACTGCCGATACTGATGACCCGAAATAGTCCGGTCGTGGACATGCTCAAACAACGAAACAAGACCTTGGCTTTCTGCTCGTTGGTCTCTGTCATCAATATCCACTAGGGTCAGTTATCTTCCTTCGGGATTGAAACTGTAGTGAGTGAGCTGACGTACAGATTCATTACGTGCCCTATGTTTATTCCGTGCACAACAAATTTCTACGTGACTTCTATCATATATTTGGGTACGTTTATCACTTCAGTTAATTCAGTTCGTCATTCTAACTATTTCACTTGGTCTGGAGAAACCTTGTTTTCAAGTGCGAAAGGCAACCGTAAAAATACTGGGCTGGCAAATGCTCATCCAGTTACGAGTGTGCCATATAAGGCAGTGCAAGCATCGAGAATAAAACAGTCATATAAAACAATCTGACCATGCAAAACTTCAAAGTGAAGTATTCACCAGTTTCAAACCCGCGACAAACAGAGCCATCCGATGTTGCCGGTTGTAGACACAGACTGTTTAAGAAGGCGTGCACACCAAGTACATAGTCGAACTATGGATTGGTCAGTCTGATTAACATGATTATACGAAGTGTGGCAAGAATCTTCCGACACGCACAGGGATAATACGTGTCGTGTAGGAATAAATCGCCTGACACGAACTATTGGAGAAGCAGAAATGGTGGAAGGTTTCAGAGTCAGCACTCTGATTAATCGCACTATGCTGGTAAGTTTAAAAGTTGTGCCAACATTTAGATTTCGAGATAGGCCGGCTGAATTGGTAACACATTTGGAAGGAACATAGATAGATGCAGATTATCACTTGTGGAAGCGAAACATCCTAGGGCAAGGTAGGAAATTTACACAAGGTCAGTTAAAATAAAACAGATGACAGCCGGTTGTCTGGATGACTTTATGATTCCAGGTTGAAGGGGAAGTGGTGTTGTGGTTTAGGTGACTGTGAATACAGCACTGCTAGGTTCGTTAAAAGACATGACCCATGCAGTTGGCGTGTTTGCTCATTCTTTTCATATGGAACATCCTGGGAACACCAAATCCGAATTTACTAGTTCAACGGTTTCATGCTTGTAATTAGTGGTAAAGAGTGGGGTGATGGAACTAAACAGCAGTCCACTTGCAGCTAAATGCAATGAGATTACGCCCCTGAAATCCCAAAATCTCTGCAACGTCAGAGTTGACATATTAGTACTACCGTACCGATTCACGTTACGTTTTGCATGCAAATTTACTACAAACTACTAACATCAGTGTTGGTGCGCCAGTGGAGGTACAGCAGGTTCACTCGTTGCTATCCAGTAAAGCTGCACCTTCTCCACTGTTCTGGGCTACGTTATCTGGTATGGCAATACCCCAGTCGTTACCGTTGATAGTAGTACGTAATCATTCTAATGGTTGTTTTAATTTTCAGGGTCGACAAGAGTTCCCGTGAATATTCTCACTCTGGCAACTGGTATGCGGTTGCGTTATAAGTTCTCCCACATATACCTCCATAACGTCTTAACCTATATTCGTTGTGGCTTGTTTGCGTTGTATGGTGATTAACCCATTAAATAAAGTTGGTTTAGAGATCATCTCTTCAGTTCACTGATTTCTGAACAGCGCTAAAATAAAACTGAGAAATTCCTGGGCGTGATCATAACCAAAAGAAAGGGCTAGGTTTGCAATGCTAGCATTACGCTTGATACGATTCCAGTCAATCTATTAGTATGGACTTATTAAGATCTTATGAACCTGCGTTAATTTCCAAGTTTCTTGGCTATCTGATTGGGATGTGATTTAAGCTGCTACGGGGTTTCATAATTTACTGACTGGTAACGATTTCACGACAGTTTCCTACTCTATATATCCCTACGGTTATTTGTGATTTTGTGTTCATCTCATACCTGTAGCTCAGTAAGTGTTGATCAGTCCACTTATAGCTGAAGAGCACAGGTGAACGGGTAGCTGGAATGAGAGTTTTGAACATCCTGTACATCCAGATTAGGGTGTAGAACTGAGTGAGTACCCATAGACCGCTGGTGTACAAACTGTAAGAATTGGGTGCATGTGCTCCTTGAACTATTCATCAGGCCAACGTGAATCGTCTTATCATATGAAGTTATCAGTTGGACGAAGTTGACTGTTCTTTTATTTTCTTGAAGCGTTCATAGTTCTTTCGTTTTTCTTCTTTACACATTTACATAAGTATTTATTACTCTGCTACTTCGAGGACCACTGTCAGGACCAACGGCAGCCCAAACTATTGTGCCAGCGGTTATGATCTGAAGCTTAAAATGAGGAGAATGAAATCAACGACGTAAGTGGTAAACGTCTCTACGTAAGTTGGATTAGACGGAGGCGACAGGACTAGAAAGTATCAAACAATGATGACAGACGACGCGACAACCATATGACAAACAACAAGGAAAACTCGCATCAAGACGTAGTTCTTCTCGCCGTCTTTGGAATCGCTTTGGCGTGCTCCTCACGAGTAATCTATGATGGGCAGAACACAGATCCTTCTATTCTCACTTTAAGAGATTCTCAACATTGCTAACCAAGAGCAGATTCTAGCATCGTCGCATACGTGCAGGAGAATGTGTGCCAGAGATTATTCACTAGGCTGAAATCGGACCAGTGGCTAGTGGTCAAATACGTGTATTCCACACAAAAAAGAACAACCTGATGAGCCCAAATAAGGACGGAACTGGTCGTGAAATGTCGGTCTGACGGTGGACATCACGAATCACTTTGAAAGGATAACAAACCTGTGATGTGGGACGTCAGAATTGAGGCATTGTATGGCACGGAGATTATATACTCTTTGCTCGCTACACAGGAGGTGACAGTAGAACGATCTATCCACTGTCGACATTTTGTCATCCAGATTATCACGTCCACTCACTCGACATTTGGACTACACTCCGACCATAACTACTGAGTGCTTGTCAGAAGTGGTTCAGTTGACCAAATTTGATCGTTTCGTTAAATCAGGGTCATCCAGATTGGATTTCTTCCCGTTGCCGAAGTTCAAACTTGGGTGACCGCTGTGCTTCCGCCCAGCTTCTATGGCACTGGAGGCATTCATAATCGATAAACATTTCGTCATTTGATAACTCAATAACAAAAATAACCATATAGTGTTTGTGGAGATGCTGTAAGCAATTGTTGATTTCAACTCAGAAATGGACGTCCTGCGTAAAACTACCTTAAAACATTGGGTGATGTAACTGTTTTGTAGCGAAACATATGCTTAATGTACATCCAGTCTGCGTGTGTGTAGTTACACACGCAGACTTTTGTTGCTTGTGTAGTGACCTTTCGAGAGATCTGCTCATGGGTCGCGAGTTGCAAGCTCGTGTGGTCAAGGCCAGAGCTGCTTTCGGACGTCTTGGAGGACGGTTCTGGAAGAACCATAGGCCGAAGGTGAAAACAGGGCTGCTTGTCCATCGCACAATGACGCTACTGTACGGCAGTGAAACCCGGACTTTGAATTAGCGAGATTTGCGGTAGATGAGGCGCATCCATCTGCAGTGTCTGAGGCGCATTGTTGATATCCGGTGGTCGGACATGGTTTCGAACATAGAGGTAGTAATAACTATAGATGCCATAGGTCGTGGTGACGTAATCATAGGGCGTTGCAACGTATGAGGTCGCAAATGCATTAATCATCTTGGAGTGTTAGATTATCACAGTACTCATAGTATATCGTAAACGAAACGAGGACGAGCATATTAGGCCCAAGTTGGCTATATCCGCTATATCCACTTTTTGATCGTACCAATCAACGACCACTGTCCTATTCCGAAAGTTGAGCCATGAAGGTCCTCTGCCTTTTGTTTCTCGATTTTGTTGGTGCATTGTATGAAGAATGTTTCATTTACGAAAAACCGTGACGAACAATTGTTTTCGATGATTCGCCATCAGATCAATACAATTATATAGGTTCAGCGAAATCAACTGAGTCAGTCTATTAGCTTCTATCGACGATACGTAGACGATATCTTCGTTCTACTGAAGTCTGAGCATGATCTACCCGGTGTCATCCACTCATTCAACCAGGCGCACCCCGCCATCAAGTTTACTTCTGAAACAGAATCGGAAAACTCGTTTCATTTCCTAGATGTGAACTTGAATAGGCGTCTAGATGGTAGTTTACAACGCTCCGTTTATCGTAGAGCAAATTGGACTGGGCAATATACAAATTTTAATAGTTTCGTGCCTTTAAAGCAGAAACGAAACCTCGTCCGCTGCCTGACTAGTAGAGCAATGAAAATTTGCACTGCAGACACAATAGACCAGGAACTGGAGACAGTCGCCAACGTATTGCGGGAAAATGGCTACCCGGATCGTTTCATAACCCGGAATATGACTGCGTCTAAGCCAGGGAGTTGAACTAACACTCCCTTTTTAAGAGTGATAGTGCAATAGACGCACTCAACCGTCAAATAAGGCGGCAACGCTACGCAGTTGGTTCACCACATCCCCCTGCTGACTTTGAGCTGAAAGACAAACTCCCTGTCCTCGACCAATCCATGATTGTATACTCATTTTCCTGCCGTTGTACGGCAGAATATGTAGGTCGCACGACGAGGCGTTTGTCAAAACGGATCAAAGAACACCATCCAGCGTGGCTCGGGACAGGTTCGATCAAATCCATCAACAGTGCAGTGGTTGCACATTTGGCAGATACTGATCACCGGGTTGACCCCACTCAGGCGTTCCGTGTTGTCTACACAGTCCCGATAAACCACCCCAAACTGGTCAGACAACGGATGTTGGCTACTGCTGAATCGATCGCCATTCGATTACCAAACGTACATACAAAAAATTCGTGCAATCCCCGTAGTTGACGTGGCCAAAGGTCACATCATCCGGCCGACAATTACGCAATTTGAAACATTGATTTCCCTCTATCCAGTTCATCAAGACGGCACGAGGACATACAATTACGTAATTATTGCACAGGCTCAACACCACATTCATCATCGGTCTTGAACTACGCATTCACATTCATTTTTCCGCTAGTTCACGTCCGAAAAAAACACGCTCTAATTTGGCATCTGTTAGAGTTTATCGTTGTTGGAACCGGAATCCGGACCCAGATTAGCATGATTGTGATAGGAAAGTGTCCACCCCTATAAACGTACGACCTTTTGGGGGTCAAGACAACCGATCTTGAAGCAGTCTAATTGACTTGACTTGAGGGAACGATAATGTGCAAAGAACAGTGTCGAAAATCACGATTCCCCTTCTCTCTATAAAACTGGCCATAGAATCAACCCATTTAACTGACTATATTGTTATCCCTACAGGCCACCGTTGAGTCGAAATCACTAAGTCGAACGTAACCATACTCCCGTTTCTATAGTATCATTTTATCGTCTGTCATTTTCGGGTAAATATATTAACCCACACCATGCAGGCCTTAAACGCCCCAGAATTTGTAATCACCTCAACTGGTATTATGAAGCTTAAGAGTCAGGAGTGAAATGCCACTATTAAACACAAGTTGTTCAGATCCCACGAGTATATTCCAACATTGCACTAAGCATGGTCAAATCATCCTACCCAAAATTCGACCACAATCGCTTGTGAGTGATGCTCAGATTGTGCGAGATGAGACACGTAAAAAACATCGTATGGCATGAGCCAAAAACACTTGGCTTCCCCTAGCCGTTGGCAAATGGATCGGCCAAGTACTTGTTAGTACTTGAATCTGTTACAACTGGGGTTATTCAACACGGTAAGAAAGAAATTAACCCCTACAAGTCACGAAACATTGGTACTGCTTTCATGCAGATGAACAACTTTCAGTCAACTGCACCTGCGTGGTTCTTACAAGCGGGTAAAAAACGAGGGGGAGGGGGCTGAAACAAATACGAGGTGGATCTATGATACCCACACGAACGCACGTTTATTGTCGCATTTGTGCATGAGAAAACGATTGGTTGCAAAATAGTGTCCTTTTCCAGGAAGTACAAAACGAAAAGCCGATGACCTTCCTTTTTTATACATGATTCAGGAGTTATGAAACACACCGTGCATACACGCCGCGACAGGACTATAAGGCTATCCAATATCTTTGTTGTAACGAGTAGCAAAGTTAGTTTCCTTAGCCNCTAGTGAACCTGCCAACCAATAAATCGTTCTTATTCCAACCTTCTTTTTAGGTCATCAGCCATGCATTTTAAACTCATATCATCTAGCTGCTGGCATGGCGTTCATGTAAAGATTGAGGGTTGTCGTTCCTCATATGGAGTACGTTTACAAGTCAATGGACCAACTTCTGCGATTTCCAGCAGTCATCTATCCTATTTGCTGGGCATTTTCTTGGGCAATAACTTCCAGACAAACGATCATAATCAATGAACTCCTAATGGCGTTCAATCGCAAACTTCCTTTAATTACGCTTCACATTTTGATGACCAAATTTTTTTTTTTTACTATATTGCAGTCAGATCGCGCGCAAAATCAGTTTGCACGTTGGGTTGAACCTCTAGCAAAAACAGACATCTCATGCTTTGGCAGAGATTATCAGCATACGAATGACTTATTTCCTGTCCAGGGTGGTCATCCAAGCAGCTGCTAACGTGTTTAGTCAAGGAGTCCGTTGACGAAATTCTGAAACGAGAGAAAACGAACATTCACAGTCTCACGTCATTCGAAAACGAAACGGGAGCATCCAAACTGCAGTCAGTCAGCGTTTGTCTCAGTATAGTGATCTAGAGTAACAAGCAGTACACAATTTTGAACGTTTGACATTATGTCCAACGATAGTTTCATTAAAAACGCAAAACAGCTCCTTCAATGTCTATTCCCTTTTTACTCATTTTTAGTCAATAAGATTGATGTAACGTTCAATCGGTATGGTCTAATAATTTAAAGAAAATCGCCACATTTGAGCATATTTCTTTACGTTACCTTCCAGCCACTTCAGGTGAGCTCTGTTGTAGTCCATATTTAAAAGTCAACGAGACACAATATGGTTAGGACATTATAAATTATCATCAGACACGTCGTTGCCAGACGTTATTTCTATAAATTATAGAGTCAACACATGGAGTCAACAATACCCGAAATTGCCGTCTTCTTTTTGACTACATTTGGTACAGGCATTTTTTAGATTGATCGCCAGTCTGACCATGCTCACCTGAGTCTAACCTAAGTGTTAGCAGTCAGGATATGCTTTAGGCATCTGTCACGTACTACTGGCGGTATTCACATCATCGAAGTTCACAGTCGTCTAGATCCGGTTGTGAAAATATCAGTTTGGTTTGTCATCTCCAGATGAGGTGCAAAATTTGCGAACGGACACTCGAACCGTATCGGTCACCAGCGCAGAATTGGTGATGTGTGGGTCTCCAGCAGGGTAAAGAAGTGACACGTCGTAGCCAGCCAGATGGCATAAGCTAGTGCTTTGTTTAAGGCCAACTTGTAGTCTCCCATAGGCGTTATGCGTGAGATGGGTCACTCATGTAGAGAATGTTTGGAATCAAACCTACGGATCTATTACGCTTGAAGAAGTTTATGGTTTGCAGAGAAGCGTACAACAAGAACGCTTCCTCAAGAACACTGTCCTCGCACAGAGCAGCTTGCATCTATGTGGTGACCGGCGAAAAGGCAGTCTAAATCAGAGGCATTGATGCAGATAGTCAGGCTTTCTCAGCCCTCTGTTGACAAAAAATGACAAAAAAATAAGTTCCAACGAGACTGAAACGCATTTTCTAGTCGACATTTTTTTGCGAGTATACGATACGATTGAGCTAGTGTAATGACGTGAGCGAATAGTTTATAACAAATGTGTCCGATCTCCCATTTCTTTTTCTACCACAGGATGGACGCTTATCTGGAAACAGCACTCGAAGGTTCCGATAATCTCGGAGTGGAACTTCCATCAGGTAGTAAGTTGACTGCTGGTGAATACGTGGAAGGCATTGTTTTACTTAGGTCTTCTGTAGAGAACATGCAGATCATATTCAGGCGATTGAGTGCTATGACTGATCTGTGTGGTATGCAATTAGTGCTTTCGAGAAGTGAAGTGTTACTGCAAGATCCGACTGACAGTGACCCTGTGTTTCTCTTTATGGCAGGCAGACTGCTGGAAACTGTCGATTGCCTCATCTACCTGGGCACTATTATCTCACCAGTTTGTGATATTGTTGATGAGGTGTCCACGAAGACTGCGAATGCACGCAATAGATTCGCAAACTTTTTTCACTTGGGACATCGCAAAAACGTCGATTAGAGGTAGGGTTTACAATGCGTTTGCACGCTCGGTTTTGTTCTATGGACCCGGCTCATTCATGTGGAAGATGCGCTAGAGTTCCGGTATTTGACTATCGTTGCCTCCGTCAGTTAGCTTGTACAAAATGGGCTGGTTGGGTGAGTAACGCGATAGTCCATGGAAGAGGTGTAGGTTGGCGACGGAGAACCGAAATAATGAAAATGCACAGTATTGATGTTTGGAACATGTACTGCATATGCCGATGAAGCGCTTGTCACACAGTGCATTGTTCAGTGTAGCTGCTCCTAGTTAGAAGAAACCACAGGACAGCGAGGGAATTCACGACCATCCCCCGCTGGTTTAAAGCACTCTCTGATATGGTAGTATGCAGCGGTTGATAACGAGCCTGTACCCGCAAGGAAGTTGGCTGTTCTTTTATTTTCTTGAAGCGTCATAGTTCTTTCGTTTCTCTTCT
>LOND01002387.1:35713-53621 GCA_014220965.1 Paragonimus kellicotti
ACTCTATAGAATAAATGATGACACAATAGTTAATTCTACGTGAAAGCCCGCAGTTCATAAGCTTGGATGATGATGAAGATGTGTTATTGAAAACTACGACACCTGACTAACGAAAAATAATTTATTGGAGGCGCTGTGAACAGCACTCTTCAATTCAGTAAAACATATAATTCCATACTAATATCCACTCTCCCAAAGGCGTTACTGTAATCGGAAAATCACTGTTACGTAGTCCAAAGATATCTGACTAACAGTGAACAGACCGAATGGAATACACAGAAAAGCATATAAATAATTGATCGGAAAATTCGTACAGCATTTTCCAATAAACCCGCAACTTCAAAACAGGAAAGTCCATTTGGTAAACGTAATTTTCCCAACAGTTTGAAAACACTTCATCGGAGCAGAAAGAAGACATATTGCGATATGTTAACATTTCATTTACTCTCATCAGTCGCTAACGTAAAAAATGCCAGTTATATACATCATATAGATAGGGACAAACAGGGACTAGACACATCTACAAGCACATCAATTATTATGTAATCACGACCATGGCAACCCGATAGGTTGCCTCAACCACTTTTGTGCACATAACGTCGGCTGGTAAGTTCGAATGAGCATCGCTTCGCAAAAAGCTAATAACTTCGGGTTTCGATTACAGTCCTCCAGTTAAAATCCCTACTGGTTGTTTCACACAGCCCGACTTTCAACATCCGTTCCCCAGTTCCAACCATCGACCAACCTCAAAGTTCGGGTCCCGTGAAAACGGTGACCTAATAGTACTAAATCTCAAGAAAAAACTAGTACGGTATGTAACCGTCGTCTCGCCCTCTCACGCGGCCCATCACGTGTCAAGCCGTCTAGTCTAAGTGACGCTCACTGTCCCAACCTGCACATGCGCGTCCACACATTCATCGGCCCGAAACTCTCTTCCACATCAGGGCGTAGGCACACACACAGACATCGTTTGCACACTCAGCCGGTTAGTACACTCCAAATGGATATGATTTAGTGCGATCTATATACAGACACGTGTAACGCAGCTGGACCTGGATGGACACAGAGAACGACACAACCGAACAGGACGGAACACGGTCCAGACAAGCGCCATTACACGCCATGTACACAGTCCCAAAAACAAAGATCGAATTACTGGCTTACCCCGCTCATTGACTATCATCGAAATATTGTTATTTGTTAGTGGATACTCAAGCTATCACGGTTATGAGGTCCACCCCTAATCCGACTGCCTTATGCAATCTACTCGTATGCCACAGATTAGGAGGTAGCTAGTTAGTAAGCTCAGTGTCACTAACTTCGACAGCGAAACACACAACGAACCACATCACGGTTTCTATGAAGCCCCAAAAAGGCAGTGGGATTGCTCAGGTATCACAAAAAACAACTACAAGCAGGGCTACAGGACCAGGGAAAACAGTAGTTTCAACGCCGGGTGCGCGAATGAAGGAAGCTTGCAGGATACCTGAGAATTATAGTGTTCATCGAAGTCCAATTAACCTCACAAACGTGGATGCGACTTTCGCACAGGTAGTACAGCACATGGCCGGTCTACGTAACGTCACGGCTAGCCCACAAAAGCAAACTGATACAGTCAGCCAAATACAAAGTTCTTATGAGGCCATCCTGAAAGAGATAGGAACATAATTATCCACGCTCCTGAACCGGGCAGGCAGGATCCTGAACATGAGCGATCCTCGAATAAAATTGATCCCGTCTTCCGCGAAACGCTGGACAACTAGCAGCGACGAAGTTGCACCAAGTGCATGGACTTGGTAAGCGGACTGTACCTAACGCACAAACGAATCGTTCCACAAGCCCCCAGTCGAATTTCGAGACGGCAACCTTCGATATCTGATATTAACTGAGGATGACGCGACTGGTCGGAGGATGCCAGGCATAAGTGTTGCTGAAGACAGCCATGTATCACAAATTTGGCCCATATGTGACATTCGCCTGCACCAGGAACCAAAACAAGCGCCTTGGCATAAACCAGGGTCAGAAAAAATTACATCTGCGAAGGAACAAGGCGACGATGCAACACTCTAGGAGAGTCAACCGCGAAAGAGGAAGAAAGGTATGTATCGGCCTGCTTCCCGCCCGTCATATCCAAAAACGGACCTATCCTCGGAGGAAACCTCCGAGGGATTAAATGTTACCAGTCTGCGGAGTAGTCAGAAGGCCAGATCGCCGGAGCTAAAATGCATGCTGGCGAATGTATGCAGCCTGCTGAATAAGAGAGACGAGCTGCAAACAGCGATTCACTCCGTAGATATTTGCTTTGCTCACAGAAACATGGCTCAAAGAAGAAACAGATTTGGGGGATTGGGTGCGTGGGTTCCAATGATATCGCAGCGACTGTGGCAATTGCGCCAGAGGTAGTTCCCTTCCATCGCTAAGAAGTTCCATAAGACAGTCACCTGTGAATTGTGACTGCAGTTGCGTGCGTATCCACACCACCGCCAGTCTTCTTCATTTCCATCCATCATTGGTGGTTCTTAGGGTGTATCGACGTCCAGGCGCGACACCAGAGAAGGTCGAAATATTGCTGAAATCATTCTGGACGGCTTGCCAACCTGACTATCGCCTGCTAGTTCTGGGGAATTCTATTGTTTCTAAAGTCAACTGGTTATCAGGATCTGTTAGTCGTGAAGGCTCCGATTGCAAATTGTTTAACCTCGTCAAGGATTTCACACTAACAATGTGTTAGTGTGGTCACAAGATTTCGGCTTGATCAGATAGCCTCAGCGCTGGTCCTAATTATGCCTCGTCACGACAGTGACATCACAAGCATGTGGCCTGCAGTAATACTTGCAAATTCATCACGCGAATACTCATTTCACGCTCAAATGCTCAATCTTGGCAAAACAGACACAAAGCGTGACCTCTTCAATGAATTGACCATAAGAGATTTATGCTGAAAGCTGATAGGATAACCTGGAATCCATCAGTTTTCATTGATGTCGATAATTTCTAGGCAACCTGCGGTGACAACCTCCAGGCTCTCACAGATGGGAACATCCCCCAAAAATGAGTGGGGAAAAGAAATCGGAAGCCGTGGATTCGCCTAAAGTTCACAAGAGCGTTCCAATGTAAGCATATGGCACGCAGAACATATCTTAGCAAAAGGGGCCTGAAGGCATCATAATACGTCAAAGAGCTCGGAACGAAGAAACCAGTGTGGCGAGAAATGATCGTCTGGTGTATGAACTCAACCTAACGCGTGATAGTAAGCAACATCCCGAGAAGTTTTGGGGTTATGCTCAGTCCGGGTCCTCTGAAAGAAAGGAAACTGGGACGACACTTTCCTACAACCGCGAGATGATATCGGCTGACAGGGCATATCGGGCGGGTTTATGGCACAGTTTCAGAGTGCTTGTCGCTCGAGCAATGGAGCACCTGAGCCTTGTTTTGACAACATGGGCGCGGCCATGGTAGATGAGGAAATAACTTACTATGAGGTTGAGCGAGCGATATATCTGCCAAACAACCCAAAGTCGACCGGACCGAACAACATTCACCCAACCATCGTAAAACCCTTGATCAAATTGATGGTGTCACGTTTTGCACAAACGTTCAAATCCACACCGAATACAGTAGTACACTTAAGAAACTGAGAAACAGCCACCATAATACCCATCTTCAAACATGGCGGTCGATCACTTGTCAAGAGCTACCGACTAGTAAGCCTGACTTGTGTCGTCAGCGAAGTTTCTGAATACAAGTTACGAGAGAGGATCTGTAGCTACCTCTCTCCACGGAAGTGATCAAGAGCTGCTCAGTGTGATGAGATTGTACTGAAGCGGTTTCTTGATCAGAGTAAATTCGGCAAGTTCTCGTTAGCGTACAAGTTTCTACAGACGGAAGTATGGTCATATTGGCCATCAACTGTTGCTTAGTGCGTATCTGTTCCAAACACCGGAGCCGCTGGATATAAAGACGTGAAACAACATAACAGTAAACTGGCCAATGAAAGCAGGCTAATGGCTGCTTAACAGCACCCGCAAGCGCTGTCGTTCCTCTATAAATATGATGTAATTTTCCAACAATTTGAGGTCGCTCAGTGCCGCCCAGATTTCTGTTCTCTTTCTTTCGGTTTAAAATTTCAGTATGCGACACCCAGCACGGCATTTTGAGGGGTAGTATATGACCCACCAACTTGTTGACGATTTCATTCACCACTGTGGAGAAATTGAATGAGGGACAAATGGTCGATGCGCACATTCTAGCTTTCCGGGAAGCTTTCCACTGAGTTGGAAACTACGAAAAGATGCAATATTCCCCACATTGTGAAGTTGGAACGAGGTCTTTCTAGCTGAGAGGTCGTGCAGGGTGAGATTAATAAGACGGCAATCATCCGTTTCGAGGGATTCGGCTTGAAGGTCGTTCAAAAGGGAAAACGGTCATTTTGGCGCGAATCCTCGTTTTTTAAATATTTTTGGAAATTTTAAAATCGGAATTTCAGGCAAAGTACTTACAGTGCATCAATTTTAAATAAACAGCGGTACTGCAAATATTGAAATACATCGATCAAGTGCCAAAAGTACTGGTTTGGTGATAAAAAATTTCCACCATTTTCGCGAAAATCACCCGTTATTGGCGTTAGCTCACTTTTTCAAGTCTTATAAATGCACTCATTGCAATTTTCCAGATGGAATACGTCATTCTATAGCCTGAGAGTGCTTCATTTTGTGTGGTTTCGAAGATATGGTCGAAATGGAAATATACGACCATACAATGTTGGCATTGCATTTCAACAAGAACACTAACACATTTGATGATGAAACATGTATGACAATGTTGACAACGATTCCAGTTTCCTTGTCTGTACGATATTTGTACTGTTTCTCCTTGTTTGGAAGATTTCAGGTAGATATTGGTCGACGAAATGCTGCCCTTCGAAACGGCTTTGAAACGACGCCTCTTTATTCATCAGGCTGATTTTACTTTCCGGTTATCATGCACTGACGTGAGAAAAGGGTATCATGTCCCACTCTATCACTTGGAATCTTCAGAAGTAAATTCTATTCACTCTACTGCATTGTTTCCAACTAGATTGAGGTCGCGTGTCGTTCATACGAAACAGTATACGGAAACAGATGAACTCAAGCTGCCTGACGATCATTGGGAGGTATACCTCTCAGCCAGTCGCGACTTGATGGTTAGAACGCCAGGTATCTATCGCGGTGCAGAAAAATACTCCGATCAATATGACAATCAACGGACTCAAAAATGATGATTACCATGTACCACAGACGATTTAAGTACAAGTTTCCCATCACTTTCCGCGTGTGTTCGTTTTTCATGTTATTCATGGCAAACGTCATTTGGAAGTAGCAGCTACTAATGTGTATGCGTACTATATTTTCGGACGAGCCTAAGTTAATGGGATGGAGCAGCTACTGGTGTGAATGCATACTGCATTCTCAGACGTTGTTCATAGCTGTAGTTAGTCAGGCTGAAGCAGCTACTAGTGTGAATGCATACTGCATTCTCAGACGTTCTTCATGGGCTAGGTCAGCGAGACTGTGCTAGCGATTTCATTCTCTGGATAGATCACTTACAGGTAATTTTGTGGCGCAGACACAATCCATGTGACGGCGTGGGACGGCTGTTATTCACTTTATCGCACTTGGATTCATTATCAAACATTGCTGAATCTGATCTATCCAGAGGATGAAATCGCTAGCACAGTCTTGCTGACCTAGCCCATGAAAAATGAATGAAATGAACGTTCGACAGCCTGATTAGACTCCGTTATAACACAGGACCTTCAGGAGTGCCCTGATTTGTCTATCCAGCTACGCGATTAGCATGATCGCGAACTATCGCTTGCTGCTTTTCTCAGATGCAAATAAAACTTCGACGCCTCATATTCTTCACCCGTCTTGCAAGGAAGCCTGGTTTCTCGCTTGTTAACAAACTGATGTTTTTACGACTTTCATTTGCAAACAATTCAGTAACTGAGGAAGTCTCCAAGCAGCCTTCAAACTACGTCCGCTTGGCAGCGTTTCAATTTATCTCGACATGTCTCAGACTGAGCAACAACGGAGGAACGGAGCCACGAAAAGTGAAAACAGTGTTAACCGTTCCCACAACGTAATCATCAGGTAAGTAATTAACATATGTGGATGACACCACAAACGATGTTAATCAATGGAAATTTCCTGCGTCAGCCATGAGGCTGGAAAGTGTACTTTCACAGAGCACAATGCGGGCTCCGCACCCTAGTTTGACCCCACGGGAATCTTCACCACGGCTCCTGAAAATTGCCACAACTGTCCCTGAAAAAGTTGCGAACATATTACATCGTTTTTGCCACGAACGCTATCGAATTCCAAGAGGCATAACCTTCCATCCCGATCGTTCTAACGGGGAACGTGAGAAGTTGATAGCTGATCGCCCGTAAAGAGCTGCTCGCTTAGTGATTCCAATAGTTGGCCTGCAGTTGTAAGAAAACGCATCCGAGCGGGCTCAGTTGTAGTCTGCGATAACCCAGAAAGGTGCGCTCCAGCGTCCCCCAAGAAAATCCAGTTCATTACCGACTCCGGCAACCTGCACTCATTCAGAGTAAATTCTGTCAAATGTGCTTATTGATGAGAAGCAGTGGATTCTGGTTTTCATATAGATCGAACACCACCCACAACTGATCGCAACTGTTCTCATACCAACGCCAGAAGTCCGACCAGTGAACTAAGCGAACTCAGTGCGCTTTTTATCGTGGTTGACATCTTTGCTGTCAGAATTACTTCATCATGACTTTCACCAAAACCATGTTGATCTCGAGCTCCATATAACAAACAAGCTGATCTTTCGAAATGACAGAGCAATGGGTGGAGGTGGCGATATTGTCTTCTGTGTCCGCAACTCCCTTCGGACTGTTCCTCTGCCTCGTCCGATGTCCACTACCATTCCTGAATCCGTCTGGTGCTTTAATGCGCTATCCAACTGTGGTAGATTTTCAGCTAATATAATCTATCGGCCTCCCTGTCCATCTTCTGAACGAAACGAGGCAATTCTGTCCGGACTCAGCTGTATTTGATCCCTAAAGTATTCACGTGACTTAATAATGGGTGACTTTAACCTGCCGCAAATTGGCTTCCACTCTCATATGCACAAACGCCTCGTCGATGAAATTTCTGCAACACTTCTGGCGGCAACTGCAACTGATGGACTTACGGAACATGGCGCGATGGCCCCGCTCCTTCCCTCATGTTTTAGGCCTTTACTAGTTGGAGGCTAATGACAGGCAACTTACTGAAGAACGCCCTGCTTGGTTTGTGCGACCACGCTGTAATAATTTTCGACTTCCTTTGTAGTGCTGAGCTTACTCCCAAAGCAAACGTTCCAAAAAGGAACCTTCCACAGAACCAGGATGAATGTGCTCAATGTGCATCTAACTGACGCCTCGTGAGCTCATTTTAACCCCTCATTGTCCTACTAATAAGTTGTTTATAAGGCACATAGTTTTAGATGAGACCCAACTGTGAAAAGTCAGAGCCCCGACTGTATTCGAACGTGCGACCGACAGAGCGTGCCAAAACGCGGCAAGTGCTATACCAGCCGAACCACGAGGCCACGTCTGGAGGTCGGAAATTTCTTATTACTTATTACTTACCAGTATTGCTAATGTTACAAGTGTTACACTTTCTAAGTTCAAAAGTTGTGTTAGTGGATTCCAACGTGAACTGTTCGAGAAGTTATGTCGGAGCAGTCGTTCCCTAGGTCATTTGGTGGATTCCATATGAGACAGTGGGACGGGTGGGTAACCGAGTCCAAATGTGAAATTTCCGAGCTCCTGGCGTGGCTTCGTAGCTCAGCTGGTAGAGCGCTTGCCGCGTTCAGGCATGGTGTTTCTGTCGCTCGTTCGAATCCAGCCGAAGCCCTGACTTTTCATAAGTGGGTGTTATCACTGTCTGTTGGGGAAATGTGCGACCATTTTACCAACACCATTCGCGAAGCCATAGATTGCTCAACACCATTCTACCCCACAACCCGCCGGAAACCGCAACAGCGATTGCGGTCCCGAACGTTAAAAATGATCAACCCTAAATGTCTGGCATGGACTAGCGGTACAACGTCGAGGGATCTAGGTGATGATGATCTCAACGCACGACTTCGGAACCAATGCACTGAACAATTAGGGGAAAACGACCAGGCTTCCAGCGACGCTTAACCCAACATTACGTTAGCGATACCAAGGGCCTATATAAAATTGCCTGAAAAACCCGTAAGGCCAAAGCTCCTGTGCCCCAGGTAGCCGGCCCGCAAAGGCCCACTAGCCCAGGGGGTGACGTTTCTAATATCCTGACTGACCTTTACAGCATTGTGTTTACAAACAGCCTGCCGGACGGCGCCGTGGCAAACGATGTTATCATTTATGTAGAAATCTTCACAGTAAATACCACAGCGGATGCCGCGCTAACGAAACTTTGGGGGAATAATCGCACATCTCCCGGGCCGACTGTACATCCCATTTGGTCATTGCTCATGGAGTTTCGGAGTTAGCTGTCCCGTTAAACATCCTGTTCACATAATCTACAGCTGTAGCGACGGTGCCTGAGAGCTTGATATCGGCGAATATCACTATCGTCGCCAAAAGTGTACAGCGCGATCACCCTAGCAACTAACGTCCAATTGCCCTCCTATCCTGTGTGCACAAGTCACTTAAAACGTTAGTCCAAAACTCACTATCTAGACATTTGTCAACACAACCTTCCCTCGTCACTGGGCAACGCGGCTTCAATCGAGGCCGCTCATGGACTACGAAGTTGCTGCTAACCGTAGACTGGTAAACCTCTGCTGCTGATCGGGGGAAGGAGTTAATGCTATCAACCTCGATTTTGCCAGAGCATTTGATCTAGTGAATCTGTTTCACTCGACAAGCTCTAACTTTGTGGCGTCGGGAGTAACCTTCACCAGTAGCTCAGATTCTGTCTATCAAACCGTTCCTATTGCGTGCGGGTGGGTTCATCCATGTCCCCATCCAGACTCAGCCGTAGCGGAGTTCTACACGACTCCATCTAGGGGACACTACTCTTCTCCATTATTATCAACGGCATGTCATCTGAAGTATCGTCCTCAGTGATTCTGTTTGCTAGAGATATTGACATCTGGCATACTGTGCGGAATAACGCTGTCACGAGTACCTTACAGAATGATAGTATTACCCTTCATCAGCGGTCTAAAACGAACTTCATTCAGTTCGACACCAGCAAGTGCAAAGTTATGCGAGTCAGACTTGGGCATAACTTCCACAACTCCCTCGGCAGAGTGCCACTCCAAGTTACGGATGGGTGAGATGACCTTTACACTGTTGTGCCACATAACCACTCGAGTTCTCCAAACATAGGCGAACGCCAAGAAAGTTAATAGCGCACTAGCGCTTCTGAAGCGTATGTTTGGAAAATTTGAGCGATCATGTTTCAATAACCTGTACAACAGCTTTATTCGTCCTCACCTCGAGCAAGGGACCCTTGTTTGATTTCCTCACTTGGAGAAGTACAAAATTACCTTGGAAAATGTTCACAGACATGCGTTGAAAGCAGTTGTTGGGTTTGGAGCAAAACACAGCCCTCAACAGCTTCACAGGCTAAATCTCTTTTATCTGGAATCCCGCAGACATAAATAACCTAGTATTGGGGTTCATGATTCTGAGGAACACCAAATCATCCGTTCATAGCCTCGTTTACTTCTGCAGATGCCAACTCACCCAGGCAGCATTCCATGAGACCAAACAGACAGTACGGCAGACTTGAGCTAATGCGCAGCTGCTACTCGGTTCGGGTCTGCAAATCCTGAAGCTTATAGTGTCCACAGTTCATAGTTATATTTTGTAATTCATTTTTGTACGTTTTTGTATATACCGTTTTGTTAACCTCATCTGTACACTTGTTTGAAACATCAACTCACTTTTGAATTTAATCGTCAACACGAATAAACGGGAGTTACCGCGCACCGTCTCTGTCTTCTTCATTTGTGCGGATTTTTGGGCTGGTGAAGTAATTGCACGGTGAAATATTTTAGCTCCGCGTATCGGCTAATCTGTCGACGCTCAACGTTCGTCATCCCACGTCCGCGTGTGGAATTATCCATCGGTCATCTTCTGGACTTGCTCTCCGATGCTGTCTTTCTGTGGCGTGGTAGCCTGTCAATGAGTCGTTCCCATTTTACTGACACGTCTTCCGTTTAATTTGTCGTTTGCATTTTGCGACCATCCGTTAGCATTGCAGGTCTTCTTTGGTGTTACCATATTTTGGCTAGTATCGTTTGATTGATCAGGCCACTACCAACTCTCTGTCCGAACATATCGCGATTGCCACGACAGTGACTGCGTTCGAAAATCGTCTGGACCGCTACTGCAGCACTTAGTTTGTGTCCCGGCATGATCTCCTGCGTACAACCACATGTGTGTCTTTGTTTGTCGAATAACTCACGCCTAATCATGTATATTCACCCACCTATGGACCTATGTGTATAACAGCGGTACGCAGATATCTATTTCTCCACGTCTCAGTCCTCACGCGCAACCAAGGAAAGTTACAACGTTTAACTCTCCCTTTGGTACAGAGATTTCTCACCTGGAGAAACGGGATCACCAAAAGCTGTCGCTTTCTACTTCCATCCGCAACCCACTGAACCCCATAGGGCCAGCTGTTCTATTTAAACATTTTCACCAACCGGATAGTCTAGTCGTGAAATAAATTGGCCGCAAAGACTGTTGGAGCCTCGAGCGTAGATGCATTCAAGAAAAAGCTATACATATGCTGGAACAACCCTTTTCTTTTTCTGTGCCAACTGCTCCAATGGTGTATTCTGTGCCGGCAAGCCCAGCCTCTGTGGAGTACCCCAAGGTTCAATTCTTGGTCCGCTACTATTTTTGATATTTATCAACGATCTCTTAATCTCAATCACTTCCCCGTTATTACTGTTTGCGGACGACGTCAAAATTTGGCGTGCCGTCAACACCACCGATGATTCTGTTATCTACAGAGAGACCTTGACATTCTATTCAACTGGTCTCGAGTGAACCGACTCGACTTTAATGCTGGTAAGTGTAAAGTCATGCACATCCACAGCTCTCTAAAAACCACGTATTACCTCGACGGGTACCCGCTTCAGACAGTTCTTATCGAGAAGGACCTAGGACCACTGTTTCGCACACTCTCTCGAGCTCTGCGAACGCTGAAACAAATGCAAAAAGGCTAGCAACACCCTGGCGTTATTGAAACGTCTTTTCGGCCAGTTCAACCCCAGTTGTTTTCAGCTTCTATACAACAGTTTCGTTCGACCGCATCTGGAGAATGGAACTGTGATCTGGCCACCACATCTCCAAAAGGACAAGCTGCTCCTGGAGACCGTGCAACGTCGAGCCACTAAGGCAGTCCGGGGTCTGAAAACTAGGCCGTATGGGGAAAAGGCTGGAATACCTGAACATATAAACCTGGGAGCATCGTCTGATTAGAGGTGATTTGGTATTAACCTTTTTGATAATGAAGTCCCCGGATCATCCTTGCCGGCCAATGCTCAACAGGGGAAATAGCTTGACACTGAGGGGCCACCCCCTAAAACTAGAGGTCCAACATAGCAGACTAGAATGTAGACATGCTTTTTCTCATTGAGCGTTTGCAAGGCTTGAACTTATCTATCAGACCATGTTGCTTCTTTGTGGCAATTTTCAAGGCTCGTCTTTACTGACACCAATTGCATTAGTTCCGATACTGCACCTTTATCTCTATTCCAGCCCATCGTTCTGGACCTTAGGATTCTACGCATCGAGATATGGCATTCTCAAAGACTTCAGCTTTATATTTCCGTTCAAAACCCATTGAACCATTGAACAATAGGTATGATTTCAGTCTTGCTTTTCAGGGCAATCAGGTTTTGTCATTTTTTCCCCCTAAATCTACGCTTATGTGAATACTGAACACATCCCATTGACAGGAAAACGCAGTCTGGCAAATCTCCGGATCACACCAGTCAAGCATCAGGACGTCAACAGGCGCAAGGCACTTCATAAAGTCCTGCACTTGAAATCTGAAGTCCTAAATCCTTGTGAACCATTGCAATCTGTGATCGTGAGCCCGCGAAATTTAATTCAAGGTCATCTCAAGGTTGAGAGTTGTCACGTTCCATGTTATCGATGGCGAAGGGTCGAGGAATTTTTTGGCTTTTCGTTCTCGCGGCGTTTGTCGTCACTCCTTTCATCTTTGACTGCCGTGATCCGCGTAAGTGACCCTGGCGAGCATGGTTACAGGCCCGCGGTTGGTTTTATCATTTCGCTCAATATTATGTGGCTTAAATAAAGCAACTTAAACAAACTCCTTTATTCACGAAATGTAATTTGCACTTCTTGTGTGAGGCGTCAGACAGTAGTGCTGCGCACTTTGTGCACTTATCGCAGGTTCTGGTTTGGTGACGGTGGATTCTGGCATAGCTTCTGGTTCTCAATAGTTGTTTTATCTTACAGTCTCTTTCCTTAGGAAAGGGGAGCGGCTTGTTAATATTGATCTTGCTCAATTGAAAAAAATGCAAGCAGCAAATGATATACAGCTAATCGATGTTCGAGAGCCGGTTGAATTGGAGGAAGCTGGACGAATTCCTGGGGCTACAAATATCCCATGTAAGTATTATTTTTTCAGACTTTACGAGCACTGTATCAACAGTGGGCGATGTAGAAGAAGCCTTTTTAATGGATTCGGAAACATTCTTGAAAACATACAACATTAAGAAACCCAAGAAGTCGGATGCTAATATTGTCTTTACTTGTCGAAGTGGTGTACGAAGTTTACGCGCAGTAAAAATTGTGGAAGAATTAGGTTACAAGTAATGTCTCGATTTTTTTCAAAATTATTTTTAAGGCCCTTGAATTTTAAAGACGGCTATTTGGGATGGGCAAAAGAAGAATTGTGATTTCGGGACTGTGTATACGCTTCATATTTTTCTTCTTTCTTCGATGCCTAAATTTCGGGATATTTTATATGTAATTTGTCTTCATAAACTTTTGTGTCTGATGGGTTCCCTTGTTTTGCTCAATTTGGGGTTGCCGCGTTGGTCGAAAGAATCATTTGGTTACAATTGTAATCGAAACTGAAACCCCATTACTATGGCTTCATTAGAGTTCCTGTCAGTTTTCCAAAACACCATGGCGAGGCAAAATGCCTCCGCCGTTCTCACCCATGGTGCTTACTGCGGTCGGTTGCGCTGTGCATAATTACATTTTCAACTTTTGGCCTTGAGCCATGTGTATGGTGTCAGTCCGCTATTGATTCTGAAGGAGTAGCAAACTAATAAACAGGTAAATTTATCTTAAACGGAAAAGTCAGCGGAGGTTATGGAAATTCACGATAAGAAGGAATTCGATTATTTTAAGGATTCAGGCTTTACTGCTGCACTGTTGTGTTCGATACTGTTTCTAGCCAATGATGTGCATGATCGCGTCGTCTCCAACCTGACAGGTCGCATCGTTCTACTTCACTCGGTTGGCTGTCACTTGACCTCCTTCCGGTCCTCTTCAACTGTCAGCAGCTACGACAAAGCTCGCACTGGATCAGACGCCTCGTCAGTGTACGAATTACTTGACCGATCCAGCGTAAACGTGTAGTAGACAAGGGGGTATGCGCTAAACTCTTGTCTACTAACAATTTAAAATGCCTTGCCTGGGGAGCAGTCGAAACGTAGTCCCAACAGACATCGTACTAGAATGCGAACGGTCTTAGTATGGTTTGGAAACAAATCGTATATTTCCGGTAATGTTTGGAAATGCGATAAGCAGTTACCTCTAGCCTAGTCTGGGACCAACGGCAGCAACCAAGAGAAGAAAGAAAAGAAGCGCGAGGTGGGCTACCGCCCACTCGGCGGCACTCAAAAGCGCGCCAAGCGAAAAGTGCGTGGAAACCTTCGAGTGCGTTAAACAACGCTCGAAAAGGTTCGGGCCAAACGACCTTGAAGAACAGAATAGAATAGATGAGTCGTTAGGAAAAGAGCAAACATTCACTGCGTGCAATTAGTTGCACGACTGAAGAAAGTGGCACTGAGTTCATATCAGGCGTACACAGAATCATGCGTACAGAACAAACAAGCGGGAAAACATGGTTGCAGCCGGGATCCTTAGAGAAGCCACACGACCGCTGGTCACTACATACGTTTGCTTTTTGGTTATCCGTGCTCGACTCTCGACTAAATGCCGTAAAGCTGATAAGTGCGGGAGTGTCGAGCAACTAAAGTCTAACGCCTAACAGTTGGATTAGTCTGGTTGCCATTGTCCCTACTGATGTCGACTACCTGGACAATAAACTTCGGCTATTAACTTTTTAGCACGCACCGTGAGACGCAGTCAGCGTAAGCATAGCCTCCTTGATAGAAGTGTGAAAGGTTCTACATAAGCGCCTAATGGGCCACTCAACTTTTGCCAATGGAGATTGCTCGATTGCATTCTCAGAGGGTACAAGAATATTGGGTCAACTTCGAGTCGAAGTCAGCAGATCATCCCTTGGGGAAACCGGCTTTTTTAATGGCTTTCAGACCGAAACACTCAAGTAGATGGGAGAAGCGTTGCGGGTACTGTGGAAAATGTTGTTGAGATACGGTTTTCTGGGACTTCTTTGAAGGGATGCCTTGTCTGTACACCGCGGAGACCGAAATAGGGGTCCATACAACGGTGTCAAACTGGTTGAGTTCGAATTGTACCGGGGAGGTGGGGAGTAGATTGAACGGATGACGTTAATAGTGGAGTGGAGTCAGTGGTATCCACGCTTTATACTAGACTCTCAGTTGATTTGTTAAATGAATTATTGGCTGGACTTTCCAATTTTTGTGAGCAATAGAGGATTTTGGTTTTCAACAATTGAATATCAGTAACAATTGATCCCAGCTTTCTTACCCCCGTAAAGTTTTCATTAAGTCCTTTTCGAAAGAAGCACCGTACTCAAGCATAGCTCTTGTTAAAACCCGCCAGTAGTGCATGTCCTTACAACGACCGGGACGGGAATTAGCAGCGCATTCGTGAGGCAGCTGCGTTGGCCACCGCCATTGACTTCTAGTCCTACCTTCTAACTGCTCGCCACCCCAGCGGATTAGACGAAGGCTAGCGTTGTACCATTTCATTCGCCTTTTTGTTCACTGATGACGGCCATGAATCTGATCAGATAGTACTGTGGCTCGAGTTACTGCTCACCACAATATTGCCTTAGAATAATGTCCGAATAAAAGTGGATAAACCCGAAGTAGGCGGATGAATCGGAAGTGCTGAGTGTAGGCACGCACTGACCTCGGGTAGCGTTTCTAACGGGCCGTTTGAGTGGTCATAAGGGCCCTAACTATGCAGGCAGGTGGGTAGAAAACTGCACCAGTCTACAATGAGGAGACGTATATTGCCGGAAACTGTCCATCGACGGCCCCAACCCCAGTTGCTTTTAACTTCTAGAGAGAGTTATCTGGGATAGAAGAATGCAGCGCCCCATGGAAACAACCTTTCTCCAACAAATGAACATGGGCTTGTGGGTCTCAAGTCATGCCACACAAACTTTCTCGAGGATATTGCGAGAGGGTTGAGTATAGGCGGATAAGTTGAGGACGGTTAAACTTCGGTAGGGTGTTTGGTATAGTGTCATTGCTTGTTGCTCATCAAATTTGAGACCTATCCTCCCTTCATGGCTGCTGGGATGGTTGCGAAATTTCCTGACTCATAGGATCCTCCAGGTATATTGCAGTCAACGGAAGGAGCGATGTTCCGTGGAATCTTCTGAAAGTTTTTGTCGGGACCGTCGCTGTGTCTGATGTTCACCGGTGAATCAGCCAACAATATAAAATTCCTCCGATACGTCATTACGTTGATGTGAGGGTTGTGGGAATTTTCGGAACCATGAAAGTAAGAGAATCTGTGCAAGATTGAAAATACTCAACCCGGCGATGACTACTCTTGAGTGTGTTTAATCACTGTCACTTCCATTTGGGATTTCAGACGGTCTTACTGATTCTTTAGTAGGAAGAAAGCGCCGAGGTCGTCGGAGAGAATGAAATAGCTTGGTGTGTGTGAGTACTTCTGGCGGAGGGTTTCAAACTCGCTTGATGGTCTCGGAACAGTTAAATAAGAAAATGGCAAGCTGTGTATCATGATAAGGATGTTTCCCTCTCTGAAAGCGGTAATACGAAAAAAATCCTTGCAAACCGTATGTGAGATCACACCTGGAGTGCTGTGCGCATGTATTGGGCACAAACCTAGTTAAAGAATCTGTGATAGATAGGAAAATATTTCATGAAGCGTTTTGAAAGGAGTTAAGACCAGCATGCAAAGGGATCGAAAAAGCTTGGTCTTTTTTCTTTTGTTTGGAGGGGGGGAGAGGTTGGAGAAACTCCAGGGATTCAGGCGAGGTCCTTGTTTATTTGTCGTGCAAATTTGCACCTCTATGACCATAAGTTAATGTTGGAGAAAGTGAGTATTATCGACTAGAACGGGCTTTTCCGTATAACGGGTAACCACTAGTTGATACGAACTTTTCCAGAGGGTCAATTTAGTTGGCCTCCTGCTTCTATTGTGTTGCCGCCACAAACTTGTGATGTAGCACCCTGGTCGGTAGATTTGGAACCACCCACTGAGACTGAGGTTCGCAATTGCCTTTCGGCTCTCAATCGTAATAGGGCTGCTGGCCCAGATGATCTCGTGCCGGCACTTTTCAAAGAAGGTGGAGAGGCGTTAGTAGAGGCATTGACTCAGTTGTTTCAACTTGTGTGGACGACGGAGACCATCCCTCCGTGCTGGGGTCACTCGATAATAGTTCCCATATTTAAGAAAGGAGCCCGGGGCTCTTGCGAAAACCATAGGGATTAGTTTGACCCCAGTCATTTCAAGGGTTCTGGCATCCAATTATACTTCGTCGACTCACTGCAGTTCGGGAAGTAAACATTAGGGAAGAACAGGCAGGGTTTCGCCCTGGGCGGGGTTGTATAGATCACATTTTTACCCTTCGTCAAATTCTGGAGCAGCGTCATGTGTACCGCCGGCCAACAATCGCCGTATTCCTCGACTATAAAGGTGCGTTTGATTCGGTGGACCGATCTACACTTTTAGAGTCGCTTAAACGTAGGGGTGTACCGACTAAGTATGTGAACATACTGTCGGCGCTTTATTCCCATACTTCAGCTCAGGTTAGGGTTTACGGCGAACTACCTGACAGTTTCAGCACCAGGAGCGGCGTACGTCAAGGCTGTCCCCTTTCACCATTTTTGTTCAATTTCGTCATAGACGAAATAATGGAGGACTGTCTGCGGCACTCAAATGATGCCGGCGTGGACCTCCTACCTGGTGAAAGACTGACTGATCTTGATTATGCTGACGATAAGGTATTGCTGTTTGACAACTTTCAAGCGGCACAAACAACGCTAAACGCTATTTCGCGTTCTGCTAAGTACTTCGGAATGCGCTTTGCAGCCTCAAAATGCAAAGTGCTTCTGCAAGATTGTGATCACGTAGATTTAATGTTAGATAATGAAGTCATGGAGATTGTTGACCGGTTTGTATACCTGGGAAGCTGCATCAGCGGTGGCGTCGGAGGTGTAGGGAATGAAATAGAAGCGCGTATTTCCAAGGCTAGGGCGGTGTTCGCTAATCTAAGACACCTATGGCGACAGAGAGGTATTTCTCTGAAGCTTAAGGGTCGCGTATATCAAACAACAGTGAGGGCTGTATTACTTTACGGCAGCGAAACCTGGCCGCTCAGGGTAGAGGACGTGAAACGTGTTCACCGATGTCTGGGTTCATTCGTTCGTATCGGGTGACACCAGTGAGTAAGCAACGAGGAGGTTAGGAGGCGGGTGTTTGGCACTGATTGTCAAACGAGTTCTTTTGCGTTGAATTCTTACATTCGCACAGACTTAGATGGTTAGGTCG
>LOND01002388.1:6524-22166 GCA_014220965.1 Paragonimus kellicotti
GTCTTCTTATGACCGATACATCGAGAAACGCCGGGCGTGAATTTTCTCCCAT
The DNA here is from genome assembly GCA_014220965.1 of Paragonimus kellicotti. Classification (NCBI taxonomy): domain Eukaryota; kingdom Metazoa; phylum Platyhelminthes; class Trematoda; order Plagiorchiida; family Troglotrematidae; genus Paragonimus; species Paragonimus kellicotti. The sequence continues at coordinate 6,577 of LOND01002388.1, forward strand.
TTTGCGTGTAAAGGTGATTCCATCTATTATGCTATTCAAACAACTGTGGAAATGGTCAAGCTGAGTCCGAGGTAAAACAACAAATGTGTCATCCACATATCGAAGCCACACTTTAGGTTTGAATGTCTGAAAGGCTTCACATTCGAAGTGCTTCATTACGGCGTCTGCAAGTAATCCTGATATGGGTGAGCCCATTGGTGTGCCTCTCTTCTGCAGGTAGACTCGGCCATCAAATTGTAGGTAGGTCTCCATGCAAAGCTCCACTAACTGAATCAATTCTTTTGGAGAGAGATTCGTCCTATTTCCGAGACTATCGTCCTCATTTATCAGGAGCTTCAAACTTTCTATCGCAAGTTTCTTCGGTATGTTAGTGAAAAGCGACGTAACATCGAAAGAAACCAGTGCATCGTCTTCTTCCAACTCCAGACCCTTAATCTGTCTCAAGAAATCAGTAGAGCTGTTCGCGTCATGATTATCGTGAGGTAAACATGGCCGGAGAATACGAAAAAGGAACTTCGCCAATTGGTAGTTCGGGGCCGTCCTGGATGCAACGATTGGCCTTAATGGTACCTGATCCTTGTGGACCTTTGGTAGCCCGTATAATCGTGGCACTGGTCCCTCAACAGGTCTAAGGTACTTAGCTTGTTCTTCTGTAAGCGATTTCTTTTTCTTGAGACCTGTCACAATTTTGGTGATTCGAGCCCTCAGACCTTTCGTAGGTTCTCCTATGACATGTTCGTACGTTGCAGAGTCTTTTAAAAGGTCGTTCACTTTTTCTTTATAATCTTGTCTATTCAATATGGCTATGGCGTTCCCTTTGTCTGTTGGTAGGATGACAATCTGGTCGTTCTTCCTAAGTGTCATCAGCGCTTTATTTTCATTAGTTGTTAGGATGTTTGCCGGCACGAGATCATCTGGGCCAGCAGCCCTATTACGATTGAGAGCCGAAAGGCAATTGCGAACCTCAGTCTCAGTGGGTGGTTCCAAATCTACCGACCAGGGTGCTACATCACAAGTTTGTGGCGGCAACAAATTGGACTGATGTTTATATCGATGGTTGGTGACTAGTGTTTCGAGTTACGCTTCGTTATTATTGCAAGCAGACGAGGAGTCTATTCCCCCTCCCCCCCCGGGAATCCGTGCTTTTCCTTGGGCAATCGATTGACTTTTTCGCCTGTCAAACTGAACGACTCAGAAGCTCCGTTTGGACACAATTCTGCAGGCGTTGCAGCATGCGTGATTCCGGCGCCTACTAGAAAATGAGGTTATCGCAAAGTCTCAATAAAAATGTTTTGTGCCACCGATCGGTTATATAACGTGCGGTGTGGTGCGCTTTGGTATGCACATATGCGCACCCACTAGTAGGCTTCGCTTAGACCGGTAAACTTGGCTCTGCAAGGGCCAGAAACATTACCTTTGTTTCAGCTGGTGGTCTTAGATGTAAAACCTAGTGGTACGTCAACAAATTAATGTACCCCGACATCTTACACACTTAGTGAATTTTGCATACACCGCACGAGGTCTGGCGAACGTAATCACTCCCCTCGTCCTCCCATAAAGAAAGTATGCTTTTGTTTTTACTTACCCAGACTTGCAGTCTTACACAAACAGGGTGCCTGTTCTGTAATACTCTGACTACATTCACTCACCCTTCCTTTCGTTTCAGTCTCACTTCTAAGCCAAATGGTATGTGGATTTGCCTTTCATTCCGTCTCCAAATAAGTTTTTCGAAATTGCAGTTAATTTTGCTGATGCAGTCCCTCGCCAAAATTTGGCAACTCTGTTTGAGGACATACCAGGTAAGTCTATTCCCCGTTTTCCATTGTTGATACATCATGGTCAGAAATTAAATCGTTTCAACTGAATGAGAAAGAGGAATTCGTTTTAGTAGAAACCGCTTTACCGGTTTCAACGCTGCTCCAAAAAATTCGGGAAGCTGGCTATCCAGCTCTTTTTCGAGGTGCCTCATCGGATTCGAAGTCGATGCAAAGTTTGTCAAATTTAGTTTGTTTTTTATCGCGTAGATTGTGACTTTGGATCAGGCGTGGCAACTATTTTAAATCGTGAAATAGTGTGCGGAGTGTGTCGTTTGTTCCAACCATCCGAAGAGACTTTGATAGTGGATGTATCAGTGGATAACTTACCACCCGAACGACACATCACCTTGGCGGTCCACGTGCTTGGCGACCTTTCTGGTGCTGCCGAATCCTGCGGAGATGTTTTTACCAACCGCCAGGTCGGTTTATTCGCGTATCTATTAGGATCTCGCTGGATTCACACCTTCATGTTAATTTTTTCATATGGTTTGGTTTTATAAACTGTCTACTGGTCGCAGGTGGTCGTTTCTCCGTGTTTTCAAGCATGCATGATGTTTTGCTACGTTTTACATCCGCTGCAAGTTGGTAATTAACACACAGGTAGAAGACTGCAAATTGTGTAGGCTATACTTAGCCCAGTCAGTGAAGCGCGCATGAAAGCTAAAAATAAGACGCATAACCAATAGACTAAAGTAACTGTCCGATGACCTCCTAGAACGACAAAAAATGATTGCTTCTGTCTAGTTTGCATCGCAAAGAACCCTGCCACAAAGTTGAAATGGGTATCACTGAAATGCTGCTCACTTTTTCTATTGATAGTTAAGGCATCTATACACTGTTCTCTTTAATAAACATACACGTCGGTAAATGTCAGTTTTTGCAATCATTTCGGCACAAACGACTATAGTACGTCACACGACGGTCATTCCGTGAAACTCATCCATGGACGCACATTGAGTATCTCACCGTCAGTGATCCGCGGGTGCCACTCCGTTAAAGCTTATCGTTCCTTTTGGAGTGACCATCTTTATCTGGATCAAATCATTGTTCGTGCAGCCTTTGTTTTCTCGTTCACTTAGGGATCAACTACTGGCGACCATGAAACTTAAGCAACAAGGGTTTTCGAAATGCATACCAAACTGCACTATCAATCAAACTGGCCGGTTACAACATTAGAGTATTTCAAACGAGCACTAGGCTGAAATCTCAACAGCTGTGCGAAACTCTGGCGAATAAGTCTATTCCAAAGAAACACCATGGTTAATACAGAAGTTGATCTGTGACGATTCAGCAGAATTCATGATCACGCGTTGACTAATCCCCAGTGCCAGCTGATGAAAGCTATAAAGTACACGTGCTTAGGCGGCGAATTTTGCTCCATCAGAATAAGCACAAGTGGTGACACAAAATACATGTCTGACGTCGTCAAGTAGCAGTATGTCACGGGCGTAAGCTGTGGTGAAAAATACGTGCATGCAGATTGCCCACGGAATGGGATCGTCTTTTGTCATTCAGGGTGTGTGTGCACACATGGTCGACGATACGAATGTTTCAGTGATGGCGACGCCGACTACTAATTTCAGGGTTTGTTGTTTGAGCTCCGGTAGCCACGGCCGCTTTTCAGGTTCGAACAGGCTGGGACTGTTTCTCCACATATCGCATTATTGTAAACGTCTTGCGTAATATAAGCCGAACGTTTCCTTTGCAGTGCTGCATAGTTTTAACCTCTAGCGTGAAGTTACCGGTGATCGTTAAACGTGTGTTGTTATCAATTGACACTTTGTACTTTTTTTTACCAATAAATCGAGAATAACAACGTTACCGGCAAGTTGTAGCGCAGTAGCCTCCCAGGAAGAAACATTTACGCGATGTGAAAATTTTTGTATTGGGTACCTCCGTTGAAAAAGCATCCCTCGGGACCATACAGAACACCTTTTAGGGCTTCAAATGGACCCTGCCTATCGCAAGATAGATTAGGACAACAGTCATGTTGGTTCTAACCCAGCTTGCTTGTGCATCGGTCTTAGTTTGAATCACTTGGATGCATAAATCTGCACACCTTGCTCAGACAAGTTAAAACCTGATACGAACCCGATTAAGAGGCATAATGTATTCTGCATTAGTCTTGCCGCCCGAAGCACGCCAAAGTAGCTCTCAGCAACTGATCTTTTGGACATGTACGCAGCGCTCTTCAGACGTGACCTTTTCTAGACGTGGGCACACAGAGTTATTAGAAATTCCGGTTTGGGATCTGAGCAACTGAAGTTATTAACTCGAGTGACAGTTGCATTGTGAACGAAAGGTCCACCTACGAGAAGGCAGAAGTAAACAAACTACATTTGGTTGGTTTTCGGGGAGTTCCTGAAACAACGAACCACCTAGGTGACATCCCATGTTATATAATGCTTCCCGTTTTGCCGTTCCCTATTCGATAATGAGCCTAAATAGTACGATCAAGATATCCTAGGCTCGACAAATCTTTATTTGGCCGCTATCTAAACTTGAACAGTCTGATAATTACTGCAGCCTACGTTTACTCTAACACAATAGGATGTACTGGATGGTGTAGCACCTGTTGGTTTTGTCTTTTTTTGTCCTAACATCGTGTAGGTACTGTTATTGTTTACTTCTATATGTGGTGATGGTTGTACGATGGTTATGCAATTGTCACACTTAGCTGTTAGCCAGAGACAGTCGCCAACATATCCTCTTTGAGATGGTTTGTGATGCTTTGGCATGCGCAAACCAGTTTTAAGGAGATCCCAGTAATAGTCATGAGCGTTTGACTATTTTATCAGTTCTGACAAGGTAACATGACTTACTTCGTCGCTCCTCGATCGGCTTCCATGAGGAGAAGTGCACTATCTCGCAGGAAAGAACGCTTTTCCTCCTAGAAGTTACTTTCTGTTTGAGGACTCACAATACTTTTTTTCAGCCATTCCGGGTGGCGTTTATCAGGAACATTTTAATCAAGTTCACTTTATCTAAGCCTTTGAGATGGATGAACACCGGGGTGTTGCAAATGGTTTATAGCGTCGTGTTATTCTCAGTATGTTTGCGAAAACAGTCCGCACACAACGTTAACATCTCTTGACTTGGCTTTCACTACTTTTGATGCAAATACTTTTCAACATTTTTAATGTCTTTGATCTGTGCAAACTTTATTCCATCAAACAGTACTAATTTTCCTCGCCCTAGGCTACTTTTATTTTGTTGTTTTTCACAGGGTTGTTCAGGAAAATTGGGCAGTTTCCTCTCTGACTCTAATGGCCGAGGTGTGTTAGTGACAGAAAACACTGATATCAAGCTGTGGGAGGTGATTGGCCGTTCGGTTGTCTTGCACGACGAGGATTCACAAACCAGGTATGATCAGCCGCATTGCATACGGACACAATGCTTGTTTTGTTGCAATATCCGTCCTGCGTGGATGTCTTGTATGTTTAATCTACCAAGTAACAGTGGCACGTGCATAGAGCTATGTGCCATCCGAAACTAGTTTTTTGATCCTCGTGCGAGAGGAGGTATTGCAACAAGCCGGACATCAGTCAACAAGAAAAAAAGTAGACCACTGGATTGAGGCTGTTTTCAGGTTGTACTGCTAAGCAATCACTTATTTAAAACATTATGTCTGTTTGAGCCGTTTCAGCAGAATAGTCAGAAGACACCAGTTAAGATATGAATTCATATCACACATTCCGCAATCGTAAGCACCTAACTAGTATGAAAGTAAAGAACAGATGAAATAGCTGGCGTGAGTGATACTCACAGCTAAACCTAGGGTACACAAAGATTAATAGCCACTTGTTTTAGACACTTAGAACCGGCTATCGATGACTGAACAATGAGGTTCCGACATATTTTGAAATGTGTGAGTGGTATACATTCATAAACGGTGATACACTGCGGATGTTATGACCCGTGGTCGATAAACGCTTTGCGAAAGCTCAAGCGATGTTTCACCATCGTGGAGTGTTACTTACCAGCAGATAAAATAATGCATCTTATATCTATCTCGGGATTTGCTGCTGGGTCCTGGTTTTTAACCGTCCCTTCGATCTTATCGATGTAGGTGTTTCCGTGTCAGTAGAAAAGTTGATAGACGCATCTGGTAGGGAACATCCTTACTTCGTTTTTTGACCAGTGATAAAAGCAACGTAGTCATTTGTGGAAATATAACGAGTTTGGCTGCATTATATACGCGTTTCAGTATGAAACTAGTCATCTTTCTAAGGCGCTCATCGGACGGTCACCTCTAAAAGCGAGTTTGATGTAGACGGCCTTTTTAGAAACATCTATAGTTGCGTTTTTCGAAAGAGTAAGTTTACTTCATATCCGCGAGTGTGCGGAGTGAATTCCTATAGAATTTGGTGTTCTCTGACTATTCCATTAAAATCAGTTTTTTCGTCAGGTAATTTTGTCTACTGTACGCTGTTTTTTTAAGAGAAAATTTCGACAGCACAACTAATTTGGGTTGTCTGTACCTTCTCCCCGACAGAGCAGACCTGATCTCATCTTCCGTGCGCGTTAGGTTTGAGCACATTTTATTTCCAGCGGCCACTTGGCTCTTTTCCTTTTCTAAGCTCACTTTTAGTATCGTGTGCGCCTGGTTTCATTAGTCCTTATACTGCGTTCCCCTAAAAAGACCACTCCTCTACGAAACCGGCTTCCTTCCAGTCCCTTCTACACTTTACGGGATGTTACGACCCTGAAAAACCCACTTAAATCGAACCACGGACCGTCATTCTAGCCCTAATTTGGTTCGGGTTCCTTTCTTAAGACAGCGTTGTGTTCATCATCGTAGTTCAGCTCTGAGAAATCTGGAAGCTAATCCTCGCAAGTCAGCTGCTGTGATAATTTTAGAAAAAGGTCGAGTTGTCCCACGTTCTTAATGCAATTATCTCATTTCGCTGTTACATTTAAAACCACATCGCAGGTGAATTATGGACGCCAGTTTACCTCCATCCTAGTAAATTACATGTATCCTGTAACTATGCAGTGATTTAGCCTCATTTTTTTTTACCCAATACAGTCCGTACTTGCTTCCCGTAATGCCTACCTGACAAGTCATCGATAACCTTGGCACATTGCCTATGCGAAACCAACCGTGCACAACTGGGATTGTACCTGCTGCATGCCAGTTGACACGTCATCATAACCTTCGAGGTAAAATTCCCATCAAACGTTGAAGGCATACAGGAACTGCAATTGATATGCGGAATGGATTTAATATCCAGGATACTTCTGTCTGTCACAAGCTAACCATCGAGAGCTTTTTCTTATCGGTGTTAGATTTATTGAAGGATAGAAACAAGTTTGAAACACTAGAGCAAGTGTTACACAGGCGTGAGGAGATTAAATAATCAACGACGGTGCATATTTCACAGCACAAGTGGTTCCATAAGGTACATGTAAAACAAAATGAAGATGCTGCTACGAACCAGTGTTTCATTCTGTCGGAAGTAACGCATTACTAGGACGAGTTTCATTTTTCCTCATTAACAACACCGTTTAGAACGATCTACGAGTTACAGTATCAACTGTATGATACCCAGCAAAAGACCTTCAGTGCGTAAACAGTTTTATCACTTTTTGAGAGTAGTAAAATATAAGCTGTATAGCTATCTATGCCGTATGAGAGTCCACCTCAGAAGAGGCTACTTTTGGTCCTTTCCGTTAGCGGTCCTTTTAGAGAAGACAACTGAATTGTCGAATCCCTGTTGTAGTGACGTTCGTGGCCTGTAATTTCAGGAATCTTCTTGTTTCGCTAACTGTAACTGCTACTTGTCATTTGCACCTATTTTGCAGACTCCAAATGCTCAGACCTAGTAGACCTTAGAGCAAACCGAACCGATTAACTAAACATTATACTGTCGATGAGTGAGTGATAAAGCGACAAGACGACGATACGACGTAATCGAACGCGAGTGCACAAGATACTGTCGGTTCCTGTTCTCGTTCAAACCGACATGTAAGCGTGTACGGTAGCTTGCGACTAGACGGATGCTAATGACAACGGGTTGTCAAGCAAAGCCAATGATAGATAAAAAGGGTCGACACAAAAATATTGATGCTTTATCGTTTATTCTTTCTACCTAATCATTTGCATCGTTTGTCCTGCAATGTTTAACTGGTTTTGTTCACTCCCGTATGATACAACACATTCAGAATTGCCTGTGGTGTCATCGGTAGATCGGCAACTTTGCGGTCAAATACGAAAAAGGTTTGTGCTTGTTCTGGCCAAACAATGTGGGAAGAACACGCTGCCAATCCGATTGGTTGAGTCAAAGGCCCTCGTAAATACGCTCGCGAACGTTTTCCCCCTAATCAACCGTGCAGATTATTTCTGTGTTGCATGACTTGTGATCTGATTTATTTTCTGTCGTATTAGAATATCTTTGGTAATTATCTACTACATTTTTGTGTGCACACTTTGCCCGTGATGTACTTTGTTCCCTTTAATGCGAATTTCTCTTGTTTACTCTGGCGTATCCTTGGGTGTCTCTCGTTGTAGGCTGTTTCTTGAGAATAAGCATTTAATCATGTATCAGTGTTGAATCTCTGAGGCTATGGCCGATATAACCCAGCTGCCTGCACTATCCGTTCAGACTAGAAGGGCGGCGGTAGGTTATATCAGTTTCCCACGCGTCGCCTTTGTAAAAAAACATTCTTCGCGCATTTGTGAACTAAGGTGAGTTTGCACAAGAATACCCACAGCGTGTTGTCATCCTGATAGACTTGTTTGATGTTTTGTGGAATGGATTTCAGAACGCGTTAAAAATGTTTAGATTGACTTCCGTCATTTATTGCAGTCGCGAGACAGTATGCACTGTTTCGAAAAATGCCACCCTTTTATGATATCTAAGTAATCTAGTGCACTATACTACTTTGTCTTAAACAAGACCAATCGAAGCGTTTTGCTAACGGTACTTTGTGCTGCGGCTGTCTGCTCTACTGGCATCTATTTTACCTATCCGTCTTTAAATGTTGCTTAAATTTGGGGCTTCGCATTTCATGCTATGGGAGACTGCTCCTCGAGCCGTTATAAACCTCGAACATCTTGTTGATCAGCGACTTTATGTCTCAACCGATAACGTGTGTGCGGACCGTTAGATTGTTTCCGCAACGTACTTCATATAGTCGCTGATCTCCCGATACGTGTACGGTATTGCAAAAATGTATCCACTTGTCTCATTCGGCGGTGGCGGCGGGTGGGTTTGTTGTGCCTGTTGTCAGTCCTTGTCATTTTCCATGCGGGTCATGGTATCTAGCAGCGCTTTCTACGATTTCGACATAACTAGTTTATATTTTTACAGACAACTGTCTCGAGTATTTACTACTCTCAGTGGTATTTGGCATGTACCCGTTATTCTTTCGTGATTCTATTTTGTCGTGTACGGCATTCTTAGGTTTAAATCTTTACTTTTTATGGATGACACCTCCAGTTGGCCTCATTGCGGAGGATACTCAGACCACTATGGTTCTGAGTGAGACAAGATATTCTGAAACGGATAGGGTTCAACAAGGCTTTCGTTTTTCATCTATCTGCTGTTGGCCTAGTCACCATTGCGAGGTGAACGGTAGATTATGCCATAGCATGATCGTGTCTGGTTCAAAGCTAGGCGCGTGTGTGGTTTGGACGAGTGAATCGCATGCAGCCCATTGTCGTATCGAATGCTTGTTGGTATAGATGCAAGAATTGTTATGTTAGAGTTGCAAGTTCCTAACGCAGATATACGCTCCTCTCGCTGTTTGAACGCGATTTGTTGTGGTTTTTCAGATAATAATCATTTGAATGATGTAGATGACGTTACCCATACTGTGTTCAATAGAAAACATGACACCAGTGGTGTAAAACGTTGACCAAAATAGTAACGGTTAACGTGGTAAGAGAACGGAGCAGCGAACGAGGATACTTCCAGAGTTTATCTGCAGTTCCTAGCTGCGTAAGGATGATTGTTGGTACGTAGTAAATAAATTCGAAGGACCACGCGATGGACTGATTTAAAACCCGATAACTTGCCAATAACCGACAAATCCTTCTCAATTGAATGGTTAGACTCGCACACTTGGTGGTAGGTTGATGAGATGGCGTGTTGTTGCAGCACCAAGCGCAAACATGCCTATTGGCTCGAGTTTTCAACATCCGATTAGTTCTTTCATTAAAATCACCGTTGATGCAAATGAATTGGCAGGCATCAGAGTAAAGTTCCCCCGCTCTTCTCATGAACATTTCAGTTGATATCAGGGCGTCTCCTAACTGCGCCAGGTTGATGCTCGTACCGGTCTTTGAAGTGGAAACGCAATCTTCCTTCTTCGCACGTCGTATCTAATATCTGATCACGTGACTTGCTCCCGGATGTGCGCAACAAGCCGTTCATAACTTCGATTATGAATGTCTGTTTGTTATCAGTTTGCATCCATGTGAGTGCAAATTCGGGTCGAGCACGTGAAAAGAGCTCTCATTGAGGCACTTATGATCAGTTGAGAGAAAGCCACAAAATTGCAGACACTGCTCTATCCACATGAGTTTATAGCAGGTTGCCCTTTAGAGCGTTTTATGAGTAATATCTCAAGCAGTAAAAAACTGATCACCCTTTTCCTGTTTATGTTTTGCAGGCGCAATTAGGTGATGGCCTCCAGTGTTCATTATGAACAGTACATCATTCACACAACGTTTATTTGAGGTCAAGTATTTCAATCCACTTTACACTATCGATTCTGTTGCCTTAAAAACGTCTGCTTGTAGCGGTACCAATGGGCTGTTACTGGTTCCTCTGTCATCCATTTGTTTCAGCCTCTAGCCTGGGGAACAAAACAGCATCTGCGGTAAAACATGAGAGTACGTGAAGCTGAAACAGAAATATAAGATTAAGGATACAACTATCTGCGACGCAATAGTAAATGTAGTCAGTGGGTTTTTTTTTACAGTCTTGCGGTCTCAGAGTTTCAACGTCGAATGAAAATCAGTTTTCCACCTGTGTTGTACTGTCTTAACTCAGCTGTGTCACTTAGAGTGCGCTGCACCGTTGTCTCTCTAACTGGTTTTATTATTTTCCCAAGCCGATGGACAAATTTTATGTTTGAGTTAACCGTACGTAGATAAAGTGGGACGTAATATCTTACCTGGTCTGTGTCGCATTCACATTCAGAATCCTTGCATTAGCCGGTCTCAGCCTGTGATATTCTACTGCGTCGATATACCAGTGTATGAGAGGATTATACAGTTGGTGCACTGTCCGCCTTTCAACCGAAAGCACATTGCTTGTGCTCCTCGCCATATAATCCGTTTTTTTTACTACCACCACCCTGTATCCTTTGTCAGAACCAAGGAAAAATTTGCGTTATCCTTTACTGCTTTCAGTTGTTTGTGTCGTTCAACTGTGAAAAGATACTCTGTGTCTTCAGAATAAATTCTTGGGTCGTGAAAAGTTCTGAACTGGGCTGCAGTCTTTCGAGCCGATCGTGTACATTCTCAATTTTCGTATTGACGTAGACTGCCGTTCCAGGTTTGGGATTAATCTTAAAATCGGTCGTTTATCCAACAATATCTCCACCAGATGCACGACTACCCATTTATCTGTGAATCAATGGCTTCACCAAACAGTCTTGGCATACAGGGAAATCTGGAATTACAATGCCAATTTAGCCCTTCTGGGTGCATAAGGCGTAATGTTGTTCAAGCATGTATACCTCTTAACAAGTCTGTAGGGGTATCCTGCATTGGATTAGAATGGTGAGTCTGTTGTTTTTACCTGTAGTCCTCGTTTATCCAAATATCTGGAGTTCCCTTTAAATTCGGTGTGAACCGAACTCTTCGTCACCGATAGCGGTGACGAAATTATACGGAAGTCTCTCCTGAGTTGAATGTATGCGATATCCATAGGTCACGTACATTCATTTGCGCAGAATCTCTACAATTCAGCGACCAAATCGATGAACTCAGCAACGCCGGAATGGCTGTTAACACTTATTCGCGTGAAACACTTATCGATAATATATCACGACCGGAAATATCAGTTTGTGAATAATAAGGAATGTATCCCACTAATCCTACTAATCTGGTGTAATAACAGTCTCCATTATTATTGTGCCGTCATATTTCAGATACTGCTGACCATAACTTCAGGATGAAGCTGTGTTGAATGGTTTGCTAAGCAATCTCATTGAGCAGTAGGACATGCGAACGTTCGTCATAGGCTGCATTGATTGTGTTCAAAAGCTTTGATGCTGGCTGTTGTCGCACACTGACTGAGTGAGTCCAAGTCGATGACGACGGATCCTTCGGGCTGTTTCTGATGCTAAATAGATGCGGACAGATAGGTGGTTCCAGTGTGGGTCCACCGATCTGTCCGTGGACCGCGAGTTGAGAGCTCGTGTGGCAAAGGCTAGTGTTGCGTTCGGACGTCTTGAAAGACGTGTTTGGAAGAACCACAGCCTGAAGCCGAGCACTAAGCTCTTTGTCTACCGCTCAATGGTGCTGTCTATACTGCTGTACGGCAGTGAAACGTGGACGTTGTATCAGCGGAACGTGCGCTATCTGAGCCGCTTTCATTTGCAATGTCTAAGACGCATCTTGGGTATTCGGTGGTCGGACATGATTCCGAACACTGAGGTATTGCGGCGAGCGGACATGAACGGGATGGAAGCCATGTTGATGCTAAATCAGCTTCGTTGGCTGGGTCACGTCCGTCGGATGGGCGATGACCGTATTCCGAAGCAGCTTCTGTATGGACAACTGAGATCAGGTAAGCGAAATCCTGGTGGTCAAAAGCGGAGATACCAGGATGCTGTGCAGGTGAGTCTTTCACGTTGTAAAATTGATTTCAGATGTTGGGAAGACTTAGCGTTGAACCGGACGGTCTGGAGGAATACGATTCGGACGAACGTCCGCGAGTTCAACGAGCAGTTATTACGCGGCCGAGAACGGAAGCGCGCGGTACGCAAAGGAACCATCGGTGCCATAGGTCGTGGTGACATGACTATATGGCGTTGCGATGTGTGCGGCCGTGAATGCGCTGGCCGCCTCGGATTAGTAGGTCACCAGCGTACTCATAGTGCACCGTCGGCGAAGAGACGACGAGTACGATAGGCTGAGGTAGGTCATGACAGTATATCTGTCAGCATCTCTGTTACTGATTGCATCGACCAAGAATATGGTCGTTTGGCTACTAATCCGCTTCTCCTTTCAGAAACCTGGGTGTCTGCGGTCTTCTACCCATTGTTATCTCAGCTTTGTTGGTGTATTGTATGATGAATGGTTTGCCTGTTCTTTTCGTAGTCCAATCTGAATCTTGTTTCTTATCTTCATCCTCTCTAGAATGCACTAACATTCACTCGTATACTGAAATGCTTCTTGTATTACATTTTACATATCTTTCTTCTCAGTTTAGATCTTGTCATTGTAGTCTCTCTCTGTTTATTTTCCGAGAGATAAGGGTTTCCTTTTCCTGCTAGCCATTCAATTGGCTAACCAGCATTGGCCGGCTGGACACAAAGGCCTCACTCACACACCTACTGGTCTTATTCCTTCGGGTTTACACCGGATACGTGGTGTGTGAGTGGAACCACAAGTGGTGCAGCGCAAGCCACTTGGGGTGATGGTTTGAAGCGCAGGCGTCCTCTGGCTTCGGTCACTGTGACAGGCTAATCCGTTTCGGATGCCGCCAACCGATTGAGCCTTAGGTCCAGTAATTCACATCAAGTTTTCGCATTCGGTAAGCATTTCTACGGACTCCACGTTTTGTCTCACTGATGTCTATTTTAACGGGGAGGTTCTTATTATTACTCAAGAATAAAGTTTTTGCGTTGAATTCTGCCCATCTCTTTAGATACATTTGTTTCACAATGTCAGTCACACAGTCCTGGCTAAGATGAAATGATTTAGTCACTGTTTCACTGGTTGGTTACAGGTGAGCCTCTTATAGAGTGGAAAACAGGAGTAGCAGACCAACACGACAGTTTGTACGGGTAAGTTAAGGCGTGCTTGTCAAACTTGAAGCATTCGGAAACCAGACTGATGTGATGAATACAGCGCTTTCTTTAGAATGAATGTACGGAACAGAAAAAAAGCATGACTGAGGATCACAAATGAAAGCAGTAAACGGCACACAGCGTGTTAATTGGTATTCTATTGATCTCGCGGTAAGCTTGCTTAAGGAACCACGTTGGTGTTTCAGCATCCGTTCTAGAGGGTTTTTTCTCCATCGGATACATGTTCCACCTTTCACTCCACGTGTTTACCAGGGGCAAATAAAAGTTAATTTGAACTGTTTACTCACTGATTATTCGTGTAGATAAAATGGTTAATGGAATCGGCCCAACAGGTCTGAACCCGGTTTAATGACGTCGGAAACTGGATTTTCTTTGTGTGCCTCTCCGGTAGGTCTCATTATTTTGTGGCAGAAATAACGGTGTGAGAAGCCTTCTCGTGTGTACGTGTCTCAGTATCAAGCCCAGAATCCATGGACGGTTCTGTCTTCAGTTAACTTTGTCATATAGGGACAGCAGTATCGAACTTAATTTGGGTAGCGTCTGCTTCTCCACCGGCCCTACGGGCATCGGTTTTGGCGCGGGCGCTTGAAGCGATTGATGCGAATGACGTTTTTGGACTCAGGCATTGCACCTGGTACAACTGCGAGCTGAAATATGTTTGGCAACTATTTCGCTGAGCGTGGTTTTTGATTCACTGATAGCTGATTTTTATGACCAGGATTATCTTGTACTTCAGCTCCCTAAGGTGCACGTCATCGCCAATAAACAGGGTCCATACAACCCCACGGAAAGAACCTGCTCTTGGCTCTTATGAGTCAGACGCACACCGCGCACATGAATTGCCCTCCTTCGGACCTCTGTGTGGATGAATTAACTTACTGTTAGTGTTAACTACTAGTTATTCGTCCAGTCTCTTTTTCTTTATTGACAATATGTTGTATTTGTCACTTCATTCGACTCAACACAGCTTCTTTGCGCTGCAAATGGTGATTTTCAAGGACAACACTTTATAATGTTTACCAAGAAGCGATTACGCGAACCTAAAATTGCTGTTGGTCGGGGTTAGGAGATATGGACTTTTCACGTCTGTTCCGTGTTTTTGACTTGTGCTAATTACTCCTACCCGTTTCTTGACCAAGCCTGGAGATCATGCAAGCAGGAAAAAGTAATGCAAAATCCGGCACCATAAAAACGATCCATTGCCCGCTGTCGGTCTTGTTCCTTTGTAAATTCTTGAATCAGTGCCGCCCGCGTTTCTTGATACGATGTTGCGGTCTTTGTTTGTAAGACATAGACAGCTTTTGCCCGTCCGGTGAGCAGTGTTCCCAATGCTGTCAAAAGTTGTGCCTCGCTTTTCAATCCGTTGCACGCTGCAATTGCCTCAAATTCCGATAGCCACTCTTCCACGTCTCCATCCGCAAATTGGTTTGGCCATGGCAACTTCATTGCGTTGTGTTCAGGGCACGGCATCATCCCATTTTGCCTGCCATGTCTCGCCCGTTGGTCCGATCCAGTTGAGCGATGACTCATCCGGTCGCCCATGCTGTCCCCGATCCGCTCGCTGTGGGCTTTTGGACGTACCTCCCCCGCGTTGAGGTATTCCGCCGAGTGTTGGAATACTCGCACCTCCGGCTTGATAATCCACCACAGTATCACTCAAGCTGAATTGACTTAGGGCAAGTTGATTACCTGTAAATCATGGATGAGCATATCGTTTGCGGATGGGCAGAGTGGCAGTGGTGGTCACTAGACTTTTGTGCCGCCTTCCGTTCATGAGTCAGA